>JANSTP010271347.1:0-10382 GCA_025330745.1 Cladonema radiatum | reverse complement strand
CTAAATTTCTAGATTTTTGTATTTTTGGAAAAGTAAAAAGTTTCGATAAAGTTTTAAATAATTACAAAATATTTTAAAGTACATTTGACCAAAGTTTTGCTGGATACAAACAATGCTTCTATAAACAATGCTTCTATAATGCTTCTGTAAACTGCTATAGCTTCTATCTTCAGGTCTTGTTGTAATTTTTTGGACAGGCAAATTTTTTGAAAAGTTTTTTCTTTTTGCACAAAAACATCCAGAAAACAGTAATTTTGTCATTAGAACCTAATCATGTGGAATAAATGAATTTCCATAATTTTTAAGTTCAATGTTGAATGTTTTATGGATTATGGATACTCAAAGAAGAAAAAATAAACAGATAAATTGAATGTACCGAACGTCCCGTATAAAATACAATTTACTCAAGAACTGTATGCTAACCTCAGAAATTGAGGATGGAAAATGATTTGAAAAGATCCAATCATGAATCATAAACTTCATTATAAGGACTTTTATCTTGTATTATCATCTCCTAATAGAGTACATATTGGTCCAAAGGAATTTTCGTTGAGCTGTAAGTTGAGCTATAAGTTTAGTAGAGAATTTAGAACTTGTAAGACTATTTGCATGTCTGTATGTGAAGTGTTTATATTTGAGATAGTACAGTCTTTTCTAATAGAAAAGGTCATGGTAGTAATTGTTTAAGTAGTTTTTTCTAAGATATTTTTTGATTTTTTCCGCATATGGTTTTCCCAGAAGAAGTGAATTTTTCAAATAAGTTGTCTGTACTCTTCCACTTTTCCCGAGGTAATTGAAAAAGATAAACTAAAACACTATTTCACCGTACAACAGTAATTCTGCGACTAATTCCTTCCTACTTTTTTGCTATTAAGGGGCATACCTGTGAACAATTAAAAACTGAGTTGAATTTTTTAAGTAAGTAAGAATAGGGGACTAAATTTCAGAGGTATATTGAAGAGCATGGAATTCTTCATTCGAAAGTACTGCAGTGGGAAGTTAATGGCGAAAAGGTACAGTTTTTTTATCATTATGTCTACATGTTTGTTAATTTTCATAATTTATTTGCTGACTTATTTTATTAATATGCTCTCAGCAGACCATTTTAACCACTCAGCAACCGCATTGATGCTCTCATTTACTGATAATTGTATAACCTCCGTTTCTGTTTTTAATACTTTATTTTTAGTCAAGTATTTGTTGTATTTTATTATGCTGTGTTTGTAAAAAAAAATCACGTTAGGGTTTTTCCTTGCCATTTTTTTCCTACTAGAAAGCAGTAGCAGAAACTGAATTCAATTGAGTTTTATTTTTTTCTTTAAAACAAAAATTTCAAGAATGGAATCTTTATGACATTTTATTGAAAGCAATCAGTTAATGGGTCATGTGAATTACTACAATAGCAAGAAAGAGTTTTCCTTTTGCAAATTATTTGCTGTTCTGCATATTGATGGAAGCAAAAAGATAAGAAATGAGGGTTTTTAGGGTCATGATAACACCGCCGTTTTGAGTTTTTAAGGTTACAAGCACAGCAAAAAGACAAAGTCAGTAATTTTGGAGTTATGACAGTGCTGCTGTATTTGTTTCTAAGCCGTAACCAAAAGGGCAGCAATTTTAGAGTTATGACAACGCTGGGGTTTGAGTTTTAAAGCTATGAACAAAACAAAAGGTAAAGAAATAAGAGTCTTCTAGAGTCATTATAACGCTGCTATTTTGAGTTTTGAAGCCAAAATCTAGAGTCAGGGAAGCCTGGTTATTTATATAGTTTTTAAGTTAAAAACGAAGCAAATGGACAAGCAATATGCTTGATTAAAATCAGAGATCGATTAAAATAGTCAAAGTAAAGCAACAAAAACATTATTTAGATTTCTGTCTTTAGAGAGAAGGAAAAGGCGTGAAGTATTACAAATTAATGAAAAAGGGAGTCTAAAATGATTTTTATTTACACTTCCCAAAAAGAATGAAAAACTAACTTTAGCTCACATTGAGAAAGGAACATAGCATAAAAACTTATAAATCTTAAATAAAGGACTAAAACTCTCTACTTTTGTTTCAATTGTCTTGCTGAATGATTTGCATCTGCTTGTTTAAGTGTTGCTTAAATTATTTTATAAAACTTGATAATCAAAATATAATTATTGTTTTGATAATTGCTTGAATTAACAGACATGTAATTACAATTGATTTTTGTCAATTAATTTGTTCTCTTTGTTTGTTATACTGCGTTTCTATCAAGTACTAGTGGAAACAGAGCTTTAGATAACTTGTAATTATTTTAACAACCAAGCGTTCGCTCGACACATCGTTAAAAATACTTAAAATTTACTTAACAAACAAAAGGAAACGAACACAAGCGCGAGTGCTTCAATGGAAATCGGCCTTAACTCAGAAAAAAATGTTATTTTTAAGCACGTTCAAATAAACACGCCCTAAGAATTTTCCTAATCAAACAACACCTGGTAGTTGTTCGGAATGATTGAAGAGATATTTTTCTGAAGCGTACATTACCTTTAAACAATTTAGAACTTGATTGATCATCTTCTTTGCCATGTTGTTTGTCTTATTATCACTGATGAAGGTTTGCAGAAAATAAGTAAATGAATAAAGAAAAAAAGAAAAAATGAGGAATTTTGTTTCTCAGATTTAATTTCATAAAGCAGATGAAACCATGCATCCTGGTTATCGTGCATTACATTTTCAACTGTATTCTCTAAGAAAATGTCATGTATTGGATGTCTTTCAAATTTCTGTAAATATATTGCATTGTTGGTTGATACCAAAAATAATGTTTAATTCCCTTCCCTTTCTCTGTGTGAAATTATTTTTACTTTACTGAAAAAAGAACACCTACCAACTCACACTATTATTCTCTCCACAACTACTTCTTAGCTAATGTTCAGCATGTTGGGTTCTCAAAAATTCAAAATATGGAATATGCACTAGTTAGTAGCGATAACTTCTAAATAAGTGTTTTCAAAATTAATTGTAATGACAAGGGTAATGATTTATCATTCAGCAAAAAACTTTACTTTTATTTATGCTAATACAACTTAATGATAAGATCTTTACTTACCAAATGTCGAGACGAAAACTACTCCATTTGCTTAGTGTTTATTTTGGCACTATATTAGGCCAATTTTTGAGGACAGCAAAATTGCAGAAATATTAACAAATTTAATGAACTACTATTCTTATTTGTGCTTTATGAAAGTGCACCCGCGCACTCAATGCTTTTAACACAGGTTGATATTCAACCTGTGATTATAAGTGAACAACTTGCAATACCAAGCTGAAAATTTCAACCCGGGTTGCATGATCCATCCAAGTTAAATTTTCAACTTGAGACACCTAGCTGAAATTTTTGACGTGTCATTGAAATTTACTTTTCTATGTAATTCACTATCCAAGCGAGTCGACATCTGAACCCACGCTGAAATTTCAACCCCAGTTGAAAAGCTCCATAATCAACCTCTTAGTAAAATTGTACTGCTTCAAGTGAGTGCGAGACGGGAGCAGCAGGTCTAAGGGCTAACTTAATAAGATTATGAGATTTATCTGACTTAGTTAATAAGTTACCAAAAGGTCCATTGCGCTTTACTATGTCCAATTTAAAGGAGTATTATAGTGTAAAAAAGAGCTTTTTGCTTACTTCAGTTACCGAGAGGGACATTATTTCAATAATTAAAAACAAAGGTACAGACAAGGCTGCTGGGATAGATTATTTTCAGGGAATTTTTTTGAAAGAGGGTGTTTCAGTATTAGTAAGACCTATTACTAATCTCTGCAATCTCTCTATCAAACTTTCTTCCTTTCCTGATAAGTGTAAGATCGCAAAGTTAAAACCGTTGTTTAAAAAAGGGGATAAGACTGAACCAAGAAGATACCGCCCAATATCCCTTCTTCCTCTAATTTCAAAAATTTTTAAAGGGTTCGCCCATGACCAAACCACTAAATTTCTAGATGAAAGTAGTATTCTGTATAAATATCAATCTGGTTTTTGAAGTATGCATTCAACTGATACTTGTCTGACATATTTAAATAATTTAATACTGGATTTGAGAAAGGTCTTATGACGGGCGTTATACTAATAGATTTACAAAAAGTATTTGATACCATAAATCATGACATTCTGATTGAAAAACTAGCTAATCTGAACTTTTCTGAAAACACAACGAGATGGTTTCAGTCTTATTTAGAAAATAGATTTTTTAAGGTTTCAATTGATAAAGAGCTTTCTTCTCAAGGTGACTTAAATTGTGGAGTACCTCAGTATATCCTTGGGCCCCTGCTGTTCCTCCGATTTGTGAATGATATCCCAAGATTGGTAATTCATTCTGAACTCCTTTTATATGCTGATGATTCATGTGTAGTGTTTCATAGCAAATTTCAGAAATTATCTAGTGTGCTTTGACAAACGATTTTTCTAATGTTTGTGACTGGTTTAAAGATAATAAATTAAGTATCCATCTTGGAGAGGATAAGACAAAGAATATTGGCTCTCTAGATATGTATAACGATATTAAGATACATCAACATTCAAAAGTTTCATATCTGGGTTGCATCTTAGATGGTAGTTTGAATGGTGAATCGACGGCTGTCAATGTTTTGAACAAAATAAATTCTAGGTTATCCTTCTTATAAAGAAAAAAGCAATTTCTCACTCCTTACGTAAAGAGATTACTTTGTAACTCATTGATACAGCCTCATTTTGACTAAACTTGTTTAAGTTGGTATCCTAATCTTAAAAAGGACCTCCAGGAAAAACTGCAAAGAACACAAAACAAATGCATACGTTTTCGCCTCCAACTAAACAATAGAAAGCATATTAGTATTGAACATTATAAGGAAATAAATTGGCTACCAATCCATGAATGATTTAAACAAAAATAGTGAACGCTTACATTTATAAATCGTTAAATGAGAAAGTTTCCCCTTATATAAAAGACCTATTTGAACATTTTGGTAGTGAAGCAGAAACTCCGAAAAGTTTTTTAAAGCTCAAGCAACCTTTTGCAAGGACTGAATACATGAGGAAATCTTTAGCTTACCTAGGCCCCAAAAATGGAATAGTCTAAGTAGTGATTTTAAAAACAGTGTGAATGTGAATTCGTTTAAACATGGAATTAAATTTCAATGAAAACAAAAGCCTTCAATGAAACCAATCTTTTTTTTTTTTTTTAGGTAATGGAACTACAATGAAAATCTTGTGTATGCTTGTTTTGTGCTCATCCGAGTCATCAGCCACTCCTGCTTCTATTCATTCTTTGTTTCCTTATTACTTTTCATTTTATTTATTATGTATTTTAACAGTGTTTTAATTTTACTTTTTACTTACTTACTTACTTACTTACTTACTTAATTTTTTTTCACACCTTTTTCGCGACATGACATGTCGCGATAAAATCAACTGTCGCGGTAATGGTTACTCAAAAAAATATTTTGTCGCGGTAACGGTACATTAGTACTTACTAAAATACACGCTCATTCATGTAAAAGGGACATAATTTCAGCTTGGGGCCAAAACTCTAAATTTTGAACATCCCAAACAAAAAACAGAAAGAGTTTATTTGAAAGGTAAAAGCAGCGTATCATAATAAAACATTTTTTTATAAGAATCATTCCCAATTAAACGGTAATACAGGGAAGTGTCATTCCAGCCTTGGGTCAAATTGCCTTATTTTTCGTTTTTTCGAACAAATTTTCGAAACTTCAACACTTCAGTTTGAATATTTAAAACTTTCATGGTTCAAAATGTCGAAAATGTAGAAGTTTTGCACCAAGTCAGATACTACCTGCTATTAAACTATGGAGTATGAGAGTATAGTAGCTAATTAAGCATTATTGGTTATAAGCTAGGGGTTTAACAATAGATTTTCATTGGGACATGATAATTTCTAATCAACTTCAAGGCCAATCGACTTACCAGGAAACATCTTCCAAGAATTTCAAACTGTATATACCTGCGTATACTATACTATAGCTTTGTCTGATTTACATATGCATAAACACCTACTTAAAGTTCTGAGTAATTTGGGTCATAATACAGAGAATTTCTCTTGAACTCCTTTGTTAATAGAAATAATGAAGAACTTCCATATGCACGTATCAAATTCACTACAATTGGTCTGCATATTAGTTTTTTTGAATATGTGACTTCATTCCTCTGAAAGGAGACCTGTCTATAATGATATATCATTTTCATATCTCTTTGAGAAATTCATGAGAATTTGTCCATTAAGTTGTATAATCTAAATTAATAAATTTTATGAAATAGTTACTACATGTTGAAAATTTTTCAAACGTAGTTAAAATTTGACGAGTTAATGATTAATTATTATTACAAGTTTCATTAATATTAATCCTAATATAAGACAAGGATAAAATATGTAACAGCTAACAATCAGAGTCCGTATTACAGTATTAATGTCTAAGGTCTTCCTAGCCCTATTAGAACTGGGCTTTTTAGGGGCTCCTCAGAACTGTAGGGGGGAAAATTATGACACCATCATCATGTTTTGCTGACTTGTCAACGGAATTCGGGATTTTCAGGTTTTCAACTTTGAAGAGGCATTAAAATTGAACCAAAAGAGCCTTTTATGTGCAGTTTTTTTAATTTTTCTACTGAAACTAAGTCCTTTGTTATACTTTGGAGTTACAGAAATTTTGGTTCCAAAAGTCGGATTTTGCCCAAAAATGACTCCAAAATTTGACCTACTGGGCCATAATTTTAGCGTTTCCATGGCAAAAGTGGGGGTGGTGACAAAAATTTTTTCGATAAAAATGTTGCCAGATAAATTTTGTTAAAAGTCACAAAGTTTCATGGCAAAACCTCATTTAGTTTTGGAGTGATGCTAAAAAAACTACACTGAGGGGGATTTTGCCCCTCCTCCAGTTTGAATAGGGCTAGTGTAATTAAGCTCCCGTATTAGCTTATAATGACTTCCTGTTGGGGAGATGTCGTGTTTGGAATACGAGTAATAGCAAGTTTGATTCAACAACATGAGATTTGACAATGAATTTGATAACAGTGGGCTAGGTCCCTATTTTGACTATTTTGAAATTAATCCTGTTCGCAGCTATAGTACATCATTTCACTTTTCTGTGTCTATTTGCACTATAAGTTTTTAAAAGCATTTCAGTGCAGAAAAATATAACTTTTCTTTTTTTTTCGGTATATTAGTTTAACTTCTTAGGTTAAATGAAGTTACCATGCACGGATGGGGAATTGAACCAAGAGAGCAGTGGCAAGAACTACTGTGACAGTGCTAACCAATACAGCACAATGACCCAGTCCTTATGCATACTTCGACTCTAAAGCCACTAAAGGAATAAGTATATCCCTCCTCCTCCTTAAAAGATAATGTTGCAAATAAAATACACCATCTTGGTGACTAGATAAATCAAGGATAAATGCATGAAGTATTGATTTTAGGCATTTTTTTTTTGGATTTCTTAGAAATTTTCCTGGGACAAAATGTTTTGACTGCTTAAGGAAGTGTCCACTCTAAGAGATGTCCTTTTTACGGAGGCTATACTGATGTATGACAGAGAGAGATGCCATGACTTTGTTTATTGCTAGCTTAAATATTTACTAGAAAAATGTGTAATGGCTTTGAGTGTTTATAGATAAAAAAATTGAAAAAGAAATTCAATCTGAAGCAGATGCCTTTGCATTTAAGGAAGAAAAAAATCAGCCAGTAGCAAATGAAAAATTGGATTCAAATCTATAGCTGATGTCTATGATTGATTGATGAAAACTCTTTCCTTTTCAGATGAATCCACAAACTTTGACGCAAGTTGTGCTCGTTATGCAGTATTAAATTGGACAGGGAAATAGAAGTATTTGATATTCACATACATTTTGAATGAAATTATCTCTTAGTATTTCTTTTCCGGCCATTGGAATAGTAAAATTAAAGAATACTAAGAAATACACTGAAAATATCAAATTTTACAGCTGTTTTTCCTTATATATAATCTCACAGAAGCACGATATTTTTGTTTTCTTCTCAATTCTTTCATGTCACATATCTCTTGATTTCGAGATTTTGATGAAACACCCACCACTATAGTTCACTACTGCATTCATAATCATACAAATGAAGCTAAAAGTAGGTACATCCACGCGACCATTATGTCTCAACAAGATAACTTTGTCACTGTGCCATATCTTTATAAACATTTCAAACACCTAACTCAAGTCCTGTCCACCAATAGTCATCAGCAGCTTGAAAACTTTAAGAAATAAAAACTCTGAATGATTAAAAATTTATTACCATTGGAGTTTATCAGATGGCAATTTACGATGAAGACGATTTTTATAATTGATCTAAAGTAAAGGAAAACTAACTGACTGAGTGGCAAAATTTCTCTCAGGTTACAAAATTATTCTAAAAAATAATAACTAGTTGATAGTAGGTGATAACTCATAGACTATCACAATATTGTTCATATTATCGCGATTTCTAAAGTCTAATAAGAGAATATAATTTCCAGAAGATATTTGTAAAATTAAAATATTTCTTTCTGCAATTCAAATAGATTTGTTGGGTGCTGTTAGTGTGAGGTGAGCTGGCCCGGTTTAGCTCAGACGAGATTATGGACGTGACAACCACGAAGCCAGACAAATTTTTCAGGGGGAGGGAGCTAGAAGAATTTTCATAAATTCTACTTTTTCGATAAAAACAACTCCGTTGAAGAGGAAGCTGAAAATTCATCTTTGAAATGAAAACTGCTTTAAAAACAAACAGACAAATCATACTGCTGAAATGGAAATCATCAGTAGCATTGAAAACGTGGAGATCAGGTGTGACTTTCTATAAAATTAATATAAAAACAAAAAGGAGCTGTCAAGGTTGAGAAAAAATTTCTTAGGTCTTGTTAAAAAGTGTTGGAAATGATGGAAATCATCTGACAAATTGTTTGAGGTTAATTTGTGGAAAAACCTCTGCAGGAATGGCACTTTGAGTCCATAATATTACTTGAATATCTTAAATTAACCAGAATAATAAAATCTAAGAAAATATTTAGGGGAAGATTAGCAAGGGAATCAGTAATAAGGATCAGGTCAGCGAGAATGATCAAAACAGTAAATGAAACAATATATTTCTTTGTCTATATGGACGGAAGACGGATGGGAGAAAAGGGATGGGGCGTATTGCAATAATTTTAGTAATGGCAGGGCTATGAAGTTTCTCAGGGGGGCTAAGCCCCCCTAGCCTCCCCTTGGCTTTGGGCCTGGAATATGAGATCTCGCAATTCCCTAGATTGCTGAGTGTTTCGAACTTTTATGCATATGCAGTAATATCAAAATATGTCTCGAACTGAGTGTTCAGTTATCTTATAACATAGAAGTGAGATGAAAAACATTTATATTAAAGCAAGTCAAGGGCGAGCTCACGTCATATAGAAAATACGTTAGTATCATATCTCCAAATGCTAAAAACAGCCATTTTGCATTAGTGTAGAGTGATATTTTAAAAAACTTTTGCCTTTTGTTTGAAAGAAAGAAAACATTTTTTCTTTATCCAAATGTAGAAGAAAATAACAGCAGCTATATTTGAATCTTTTGAAATACGTACCTGGCAAACAACACTTTTTGAAGAACAGTTTAATACAAACGTTAGGAGAAGATGGCACATATAAACAGCTGAACTTAATGTATAAACATGGAAGTATCTTAGTTTGAGTATATCAATATAATGATCCCCATCCCAACCCCAAACAAGACTAACAGTTTGACTGTGGCTGCATTTTTGACATCAACTCAAAGAGTAGGGCTCATTCTAGCTAGTACATTTTGTTTTTAGCAACTTTCCAGGTGGATAAGACACCTCCAAGCTACAGCCTAAATTCAAATGTGGTCATGTATAAATGCCATTAGTGCTTGGTTTCATGTGTCAGTTCAATATTTTTAGCGCTCTGCGTAATTGAAGGCCATGCTTACTGGACATATTCAATCACTTTTCTGTCTCAAAGCAAAAATATATAAACCATGAAATTAGTTTGCCAGAGTCAGTAAATTCACTTGCTTTTTACGTAAATATTTTATCTTTCTCATATTCTTTAGGCATTTGGGGTAAGGACTTTGGTATATATGACCTATTTCATTTGTTCTCGTTAGTCGTTAGATATTTTAATGCGATTTCTTTTTTATCAGATAATTTCTAACAGCAATAATATGAAAAACCTAAAGCCATTGCTCAAAAGAATGTATAATTTGCATAACAAAGCAAAACAAATGCTCTGGCATTACCCCAGCCAATGGGCAGCGCAGCAAATAACGGCCGGTGAGTGGTAATTACTGATCGTTTGAAGAGATTTACCGACGGTGAAAATTGTAAATTAGTAACATTTTTTATGATTAAAAACTCTTCTCTGTT
>JANSTP010271325.1:0-10384 GCA_025330745.1 Cladonema radiatum | reverse complement strand
AGTATGCTATGCAAAGCACACAAAAGCACATTACTTGGGTAACGTAGAAGTAAAGATTCTGTTTTATACTGAACTTATTACTATGTTTTGGTAATTCTTTATTTTATCTAAAAGAATTTTGGAATTCCAGACTGAGTAGAAAGATTTATTATCGATACTTTTTAGTAAGATTCAGAAAAATATCTCTGTCAACATTATATAGACAGCCTGCCTGTCAATGTGAGAATATAGGATTGTAAATAGTTCATGCCATCGTTGTTCATTTTCTTGAACAACTTTTGTCTTAAACTATCACAATCTTGAACCTTTTTATCCATCCCTTAGAAGTACTAGGTATTAGGCATCAACTGTACTTGTTAAATACCATGTCTTTGTGTATTTTGATTATAAAAACTGAATGCATTAATGAAGACAGTTCACTTTCAAGAGTTTACATCCAGCAAGTTTTTTGTGAATCTAAATTTATTATTATACTTTGAATTTTTAAACTGTATTATAGTTTGTTAGTATTATTAGCTTTAGTTTGTTTTATTTGAGATCTTTATAACATTTCACGATCAAGAAACAAAATTTTTATTTGTATATTCTTTATAAAGTATTCCAAATATTTTATTGATATATTAAATTAAGTATAGTCAAATAATATTATGTTATTATAAGTATTAGAGAAAAAATAGATTTAGAAATATTATTTT
Source organism: Cladonema radiatum (assembly GCA_025330745.1). Classification (NCBI taxonomy): domain Eukaryota; kingdom Metazoa; phylum Cnidaria; class Hydrozoa; order Anthoathecata; family Cladonematidae; genus Cladonema; species Cladonema radiatum. The sequence goes on along the minus strand of JANSTP010271325.1, from coordinate 9,689 downwards.
TGTTCACAATGTTCCATATCGAATAAGAGCACAGAGCATCAGTAAATTTGTTGTCATACCTGAAAAATCAAAAAAAGAAACTGTAAATTAGAGCAATGATTTTTTGTAGCCAACAATACAGATTTTGTTTGTGTTATGTTTGTTATAATGTTATTATAGTGTTATTATAATGTGTTTTGCCTGAGAAAAGCTACCATTTATTCATAATCAAATTACCTGTTTAATCAATATCATCTGTTCTTCTTTTCGCAAAATAAAGATTAACATTAGAATGCTTGATAGTTCGGTTATGTTTCAAAATTATATAAAAATGGCACCATTCATTGTTTGTAAGCAACTTTGATATTTATTTTTTAAAAGTTTTATTTGTAGCATCAGTCGTTGATGTGTTAGGCATTTTTTATTTTTATCTTCAGTTATAATGCTGATGCTTGCATTTTTTGTTTCTAATGGAAATTATGAAAGTAAAAAACTTTGTTTCTTTACTAACAGCCCATTTTCTTTTCAATTGTTGTCATTAAAGCTTAGTTCTCGCTATATGATTATCATAATTGCAATATGATCATTTTGAATGTCTAAAAGTAATTATTTTATTTGATTGTTTTAGTAAATCTGGAGCTCAGGTTTTTTGGAAGGGCGATTATTGAAAGCGATTATATCAAACTTTTTAAATATTTTTGCTTTGACCGTTATTTGCAAAATTTTCGGTGGTCCACACCAAAGCGATTAAAATAATCGTTTTGGAAATCCAAAGCGGTAATGATGGTAGTGTTAATGTGAACCAAGCTTAATAGCTGTTTTTGTTTTCTAAAAGGCCATAAAGACTTATTTAATCAATCACAGATTTGAAGTTCATGATTTGCACAGGCCTCTAAGTGCCTCAACCTATATCTCAATCTGTAATTTTCGAAGATGTTCCTGTATAAGTGTGGTTTGGTAGTTGTAGCATAATTTGAGTATCAATTTATGACTGCAACCATTTCCTGGAGGGAAAATGTTGCCCGTGAAAGGCGAACAAAGATAGTTGTAACCTTATTGTAGCTAATACTGATCTTTTAACACTTTTAATTCTCTGTCATTCCTTACGCTTTGTCTTTTTCTAACATCATTTTTTATTGATATAATGAAACTATCAGTTTAGGTATTAGTGTACATATAGATTATGGACAATCAAAAGGAAAACGTTTTTTACACTCAGTAACATGAGCAGCTACTCTTCCATGTGTCAGATAAAGAATCAACATGTTTTCGAAGAAAGATATCCAATATTATGTTCAAACAGCTAATCTGCCAGGTATTTACTTCTCATTATAGTTTGATGGTTGTTTTGTTCCATATTTTATATTGTCAAGAAAGAAACAAATTTGTTGATTAGAAGTGTATTTATTAGCTCTTTCTGAAAGTGTTGATTTGTATTGGTTTGTTTTCTATATAAAACTTTCTCTAAAATAGTTCATATCACCACAACCTTCAAAGATACCAGTATTTGAATTTAGGATTGTCAATAAGACAAAACGATTTTTTGAAATTTTCCTAGTTTGATTTTTGTGGTCCTAAGAAGGATTAATTTTTATTGGCTTCGTATGTTTTTTGGTGCTGAATTTCATCATAGAATAACTCAAGTTTGGTTCAATTTTCTAACTCAAAATCATCCAAAACCTATTTTGTATGGCTTCAAAACCATGTTGATATGACAGCAGTGAGAAAGCATTGGATGCAATTTCTTTTTTGAATATTTTCTGTCAGATCATGTAAAAAGTCAAAAATTAGGTCATAATTTGTTGTTCCATAGTTAACATATTTTTTTTCTCCAAACATAGGGTACAATGACAAAAACATTCTCTTTGCATCACTATCCAAGAAAGAAAGACAGGTTTGTTAAACGTATTGATATTTTTTGCCTGATAATAAAAATCTGTATTTAGTAGCACAAACTACTAGTTTTACACAAACTTAGTTTTTTGGGATGTGAGCTTAATTCTGAAATGAGTTTTTCTTTGTAATGACAGGAGAGTAAAGACATTCTGTCTGATAGGTTTCACTGGGCCTAAACCCATATTTTGGTTTGTAATTGATACATATTTCATCTATACACAACCAAGGGTGTGGTGACTTTCATTATTTTTTTCAATCTTCCTATATAATCTGGCAGGGTTTTATGCAGCCACTAAAGATTGGGTTTTCTTTATAATTTGTATAACCATCTCCATAAATCATAGTCATATGTTTTTGAAATGGAAACATTTGAGCTGAATTATGGTTAAGTTATGGGTATTTTTACCTTTAAATAGTGTAATATGACATACTTTTTTCTTTGTTTTGATTCATTTGATCAAAAAACTGAGACATTATGTCAGATCTAAAAAAGTATTTCTTTCTGTTTTTATCCAATTCAGTTCAGAAACTCAATTAAAGATTGGGTTCTTAGGACCATTAAACGGTTCAAAGAATTGTCTGCATAAAACCCTGTCTGGCTATGTAAATATTATATCTGTTAAAAGTACTTTGTAACAAACATGAGTTACTTAGGTATGATTATTTGATAGCAGAGGTTTTGGAACATATTATCTACTTAGAAATTAGTGTGAACATTTTCTCTTTACTGTATTTTTAAATATAGCCACTGTACTGTACAAATAAATTTTCTAATCAGCTTTCTGACCCCTATCATATCTTATTAATTAAGAATCATTCTTCTTTGTATATATTTAGGGGCTAATAAGTTAGTTTTTCCAACTTACACCAACACATGCGAACAGTACAAAAAACTATATCCAACTTAACTAAAAGTTGTAATTCCAGATTTGGCTACTTAACCTGAGATAAATCCAATCAATCATTTGCATACTTGAAACATACCCATTTTAATAACTTTGCCATAAATCTCTTTATTACTATGAATCTTTTTCAGTTCATTTTGAGAAACAGTGAAGACTTTGAAGAGAAGGAAATAGCCGCAGCACTTGAAGTTCAAAGAATATGGAAAGGCTACAGATTAAGGTTGAGGATTTAATCTTTTTTTTTCTTTTTTCCCAGCTGTATTAAATTTTATCAATTTCTAATGTTTTCATGGTTAGACCTTTTTAGTTAATGTTTGGGGTACAGTCTCATTCTTGGTATTTTTGTATCTCTGTTTTGCTTATAGATGGTTACTTTCCTAATTTCAGGCAGCAGTTTTTAGCATTTCCTAGCAATTCTGCAAAATATATGTTAGCAGTTTAAGAGGAGTAATAAAACAACTAAATGCCAGTAATAACTTGGGAGTTAGAAAATTACTGTCGTTGTTGACAGGGGTTGAAAATTCATTCTATAGCAATTCTATAGTTTGATGTTTTGTTTGTTTACTTTTGTTTTTTTATTGTTCTGTACAAAATTTTATTATGCCCAATCTATTCACATTTCATCCTGAAAAATATAATTAATCCAAACATTTCCCTACAAAGTAGTCTTTCCAAATCAGGAATTCTAGTCATTTATGAGATTTTTTGATAAAAGCTTGCTATTTTGAATTCCTATATGCCTTGCATAGTATAATATAATTATGTAACAATTTTCTGCAGTCTTTTATTATGTTTTCAATAGTACTGCCATATAATGTAACCGTTTATAATAAGAATGTTTTTGTTAAAAAAGTTTGTACAAGAAATCGGAGTGATATTTTTTCCCATGTATGTCCTATGAAAACGGTTGCTGTTTTTAAAAAAATTGTTTCAAAAGAATGTTACAGTAATAGTTTTGGAATGTTACAGGAATAGTTTTCTTAAAATAACTACGAAACTAAAAAAGTTTTTGCCATGCATGAAACTTTCTGGTTTTGCAGAAAATTTATCCGGGAAGCTTTATGTGAAATCAAGTTTGGGTGACCAGACCCAGTTTTGATCCAGCATGTTATTTCTTGGGATCATTTTGAGACGAAAGCAGTTTCTTGGTTGGATTGTTTTAGTTGTAAAAATAGTGAAAATTGCATAAAAAGCACTTTTGCTTCGATTTCAGTTGCTCCTCCAAGTTAAACCACAGAATCAACCACACAATCAAATTTTCTGCAACCTGTTAGTGAAAATAGAATAACCTCATTGAATTGTAATGACAATAGAAGCTGCATTTGGAGCCACCGTGGTCTAACATTATACAATGTTATGTTACTCCCATGATACAGCCCCCAAAAAACCACCCCCATGAATAGGGTTAACTAGATCTCTGGTAGAAATGGACAAGTTATGTTAAGAGACCCATTTGAAATTCAGATTAAATAATTGTTATATTATTCTTCTAGCATTATACCAATTTGCTCATCTTTTCCCCACAATGTGTTTAACAAAACAGCCATAAAAGGGAAGATCGGAGATGTATGAAGTTATATCTAAGTGCTACAGATTTATGCTTTCTAAACAATAATTTTCCATGTTAATTAGTGGAATAGCTTTTGTCATCAAATAATGCATTGGAAAAACATTTGGAATAAGGTTATTGTTGTCATTGACTTTTTTTTATTTTCATACACAATACAAGCCCTGAAATATCTGCCGGACATCATACAACATCTGGCAGAATGTGCAATTTGTCAGGCAGAGAAGATGCCCTACCTGACATATTCCCTGCTTTAGGTTCTCTTAGGAAGTATAAAATAGATTGATGACCAGAAAAATGTCGGGCAGAAATTAAAAAATTATTTTGGGGCCTGCAATGCTTTACCAGACAATTACGTTTTAATGATATTCATATTTTGCATTTGGGAGAAAAACAGCACTGAAGGTTCTCAAAAAAAAAAAAAAAAAAAGAAAAAAGCACATGTCATGCTTAGCTTATAATTGCTGAGGCAATTTTGGACCACTTTAAAAATATATTCATTTTCTGTATGATGATGAAAAAATGTTCTTGATTTACTTTTGACGTTCTTTAAAAGAATTAGGGAATAAAATTTTTCATTTTAAATTTTTCGTTTTGAATTTGCTTTTATAATTTTTGAAAAATTTACAGTCCTCAATTTGTTTTTATAAATCAATATAAAGACTGCATTCTGGCTGCTTGAAATCTGTTGGTCCAACATTGTCTAATCCATGGTCTTTTAGAGCTGAGTGTTTGGGAATATGTTTTGATCTCATTGTATCAGCTAGTAAGACATCCAAGGTTTTCAATTTCAGCATAAGCCAGTAAAAAATAATTGCTTATAAAAACAAAATCTTTTAGTAGTTTCAAAGACTTTAATATCAAAAGTCAGGACAATGAATTGAATTTTAATTAAATATTTAAACTATTTTGTATGAAGAGATTATCATAGAAGAAACCACTATTATCTAATAAGTATGCATTCCTCCTGATATCATTTAATAATTTAGAGCATCATTTCCTTGACTCCAATATTGTTGATTACTATTTTTGTGTTTCTTTTTTTATACATCATATATGATGTTTTTCATGTGGGCATGAAAACTTTTTTATATTATTTCATAATAGACTTTCCTATGATACTATTTTGATTTTTAAAAAAGTATAAGATGATGTCATCAAAGTATTTTATCAATGATATCTATAATTCTTTGTCTGATACAAGTTAAGCATGGGAATAAATTTATTTTCAAAATGTTATTACGTTATATGGAATGATTGTCCGTCTTCCTTCAGTCTATGAATACGCCATGAATATGATATGTATGAGTATTAGTCTACACTGTAGCTTGAGATTATTTCTTAAGATTTTCTCATTTTGTTAGTCTTCAAGTCAGCATTATTTTCTGTGTTACTTTCCTGGAATAGGAATAGGGTAAAGAGTGTTTTTGCAGATGTTTTCCAATTATGGAACATAATTTAGAAAATTATGCTGAAGTTGTAATTTTATTGCTATCACATATTATATTGAAAATACGTTTTTAAGATAAAACTTATTTTTTCAATAATAAATGTTAAGCTCGATAGGAAAAATCTCTTAATGTAATACTGTAGATGGTATTTTGTTTACTTATGGTATAATATTTTCTTACCAGAGAAAGCAGATTATTGTTTTTTCCAAAATGATGACTTTTTTCAAATTGGCAGTATGTATCAATTGCACCAACTAATAAATTCACGTTTGAGATGTGGAGTGGAGTGCAATAATTATTTCTTTAAGAAACTGCGTTTAAAACGTTTGAAAGCCTATAAACGCTTTTTTGGCTTATAAAATTCAACCATGACAGAGTTTATAATAGACAAACTGGTAAAGAAAAATTACTGTTTTGTCTGAAATAGTTTAATCTTAAGAATAATATGACTTTACTATAAAATATTAGATTCAGAACCTTAATTAGATTATTAGTTTTCTCAGTTTGAAATTTTAATGTTATTTAATATGACCATATCATTTTGACTAGAAAATAATTCCTTGCTTTTTTTGATTATCTTTGGGAGAAGAAAATTTCATTTCTAAGAACATTCTAGTAATCTTCATTTTGAGCCTATATGATTATCACTTGATAGCTACAGAAAGATCATTAATCTCAGCTTTAAGGAAATCAACAAAGGCTTTATTTTCCTATTTAAAAGACAGAAGTTCTTATGTTCAACGTTTTTTATCAGGTCAATGATCCACTCAATCTTACACCCTTCAATGAAAATGGCACCCTCTTTATTCCACCCATTTGCACCCTCATACTACAAATCACATTCGTTTATGTCATCATCGTCTGTATCTGAGTTACGAGATGCTATGAACCAGTCAAGATTATCTATAAGGCTACAAAGTTCTCTATCAAAGGTATGATTTCATACTTTCATTGTGTTAAGTTACCTCATATTGTACAGTTGTTTAAACCATTGTCTTATGTTTACCATGAACATTTAGCATCCAAGTACTTAGCTTCTTTAATGTACATCTAGTATCAGGCTTTTCATTTGAAAATTGCAAGGGGAGTGGTCAGTGCTCTTCTTGGATAAATCAAGGAAAGTGATTTGGGCATTATTCAGCTTTTCTGTCTATTTTAGGGGAGTGGTTTTTGTGTTTTTAATAATCTAGAGGAGCGATTGACCGCTCATATAAATGGAAGTAAGGGGAGTGTTGAGGAGAGAAAGAGTGAACTGGCAAGAGTGAACTGGGTATCTCTATTTGGCATGCTTTCCATTCTCTGGGAAAACAAGGTCTCTTCTTTAATTATCTTCTGTGTTGACTCAAATATATGATATGAGGAAGGTATTTTTACCAATCTTAATTTCTACTATGCTGTGATCTGGCAATGGTTATTAATTTATGTAACCGTTTTTATCAACTCCCATCTTTAGGTTAAAACGTTTCAGGTTTTAGTATGCTCCATTTTAGAGGAAATCTAAGCTCGAGATGTCGTATGAAAGTTATTACGAGGAAGCAGTGAGCACGACCAAAGTAGATAAAGAGAAGCTTCTGTATGTTATTTATATCCTTTTGTTTTATATTTATTATTATTTTTTATTTATTATTTGAGGAAATTTTCGATTTGGACTTGTGTGAATATTCATTAAATATTACATTGATATATCAGTACTCTTTATTTCAGAACATTTCAAGGTTTTTGTGCCTACACTATACAATCATGGTGGAAAGAAAGGTTGAGAACAAAATCATTATCAAAACAAAGTGATAGATTTTCAAAAGAGCCATCAGTGATAGTGAAGAAAGTGAAACATATGAGTGAACATCAGGCGGCTTCTCTTGTACAACGTGTTTGGAGAAAACATGTGGTAAGATTTATAATTCTTCTGTATCCTTTACGAATCAGCGTTTCCCCACATTCTCAATGGCTCAACATATTATCTCCATAATACTTCTTGTATTCCCACATTTTCAATTTCCCAAAATTATTATCTCCTTAGTCCCACATTTTCAATATCCCAAAACATTATATCCATAATACATATTGTTCTTTCTTATTTTCAATATCCCAAAATATTATCTCCATAATACTTCTTGTATGCTTACATTTTCAATATCTCAAAATATTATACTGATTGTATTCCAATATTTTTGATATCCCAAAATATTATCTCCATTTATTACTGGTTTGTTGTGTAGGATTTGCAAGTTTTTGATTATTACAAGAAGTTGATCAGCTTTCAAAGTGACGGGGATCCTCATTACATGTTAAGATGCATCAATCCTAAAGAGGTATGAAAGTAAATTTTTCCTGAAAAAATTTGTCACATTGATGAAACTCTAATCCAAAAGTCTGAAATCTAATTTCAAAAGAAATGTCTTACTATGTGTGAATTTCAGGACTAGATCGGAAATATAGATCCGGAAATTACTAAGGTTCTTACTTATCTTTTAAGTAAACTCATATATGCCAGTAGACATCTTTCTATATAGATAATTTTTATTTTGTGAAACAATAAACTTTATACGATAAACTCGATAGCTCAGTAACTCAAACTTTGTACAATTTCTACAAAAACCAATGCAAAATATTGTTTCATTGGAGGCACCAAAATATAAACATAATCTAATGGGCCCCCATCAAAGAAAAAAAATATAAAAATTAAAAATTAAAAAAAAATAAAATAAGCAAGAAATTTTAATTAGAGAACGAACAAAAAAGGCAAAAAAATATAAAATTCATAAGAATCAAATTAGTGATTGTTTGTACAAATTGAAACACTTTCTTTTGTGATAAGTTTATAATTTGTTTAGAGAATTAATATTTGATTTGTCACTGCAGAATTCATAAAATTTGTTCCATGAAGACGCACCATTCACTCTTAGAGATCTTGCACCAAAAGGGTTAGGGTTGTTATAGGCACATACAGGGTTGTTTCTTTATTTTATCCAATCATTGACCATTAAATCAGACCTTTATTGTGAGTGTTGCGAACATTTTTCTATTCAAATATACTTGTGGTATTTGAGAGTATAGTAATCATATTTATTTGGGTTTGTTCATTCCACCCTACTGTATATTTTTGTAAATTTTGATTGAACACAGGCTAAATCAAATCAGGGTGTCAACAAAATTAATTAAAGTTGCAAAATCAAATTAGTGATTGCAACATGTTGTTTTATTTCTTTTTCTTTTGAGTTTTTTGTGTGGCTAATCATGTTAATTATTTTTTTGACCTTTTTCTTTATAAATGAAAGAACGTTTATCTTATTTATAATCAAGAAATATTAAAATTCAGAGTTCCCAGGTAATATGTTCGATATTAAACTTTTAGGCTGAGTTGATGGACACAAGTGGATATCTTCATGTGCGTTTCAGACTTGGTGGGGTAAGTCTAGTTTTTATAGATCAGTGCTTTTATTTACTGATCAATATATTTTTGCTTTGATATAGCTCTATCAGATCTTTCTGAGGTTTCTTAATACAGATACCGACCCTTCTCAATACTCAGACTTTGGGTTACCGTGAGTCAGTTTCTAAGACAAGACAGCTCCTTAAAACCTAAATACTACAGAATTTGTGATACAAATTTGTGATACAGATAAGTTGCATTTTAAACTTATCACCTTTTCGTATTCCAAAGTAGCTTATAAATTTGCAGATCATTCTCATTAATATTTGCATTCCCCTTATTACATCTCCCCTGTTATTAAAAACCTGTTTCGTTTCTGTATTCATATTTACGGTAAAAGGTGTATGCTTTGCTAAGCCTTTCTGATCTGGTCATTAGTTGACTATATGCCATTCATTATTCTTATTCCACTAACTGTATCTTCTTAAGAAAGTTTTGATGATTTTGCATGAGTTTGA
>JANSTP010271292.1:0-10392 GCA_025330745.1 Cladonema radiatum | reverse complement strand
GAGATCCCAGCAAAGCAGGCTGGCTCGTTTTTCATGTGATCACAAACACAAATTTATGAGATCTTTTTAATGATACCAAGATCTCGGCAAACCGAGCCAGCTCGGTTTACCAGGTTCGCCAACCTCTTTGTGATCACCCCCTTAATATTGCAAACGTCAAATGGTTGAAAAATGGCGCAATGGGCAGTGCCAAAAATTTCCAAAATATATACTATGAAGCAGCATCAGCTCCATTTCATTACTGATCAATAAGTTTGTATATTTTTGAAATGTTACTAAATTATATTAAACAACACAGAGAATAAACAAAAAAATATATATTAATCAATATACTCGATGACCAAAAGACTAAAAAAATATCAGATAAGATATAGCTCCAAAAGTACTGACAGTAAAAATATATATATATTTGAAGAAGTAGAAAAGGTGGGAAGCAACAATTAAATTAGAAGACATCACATTGTTATCACACTACTATTAAGGTTAAGTGCATACTGTTCTCACTGCATAAAATAACTGCCACCTATTTTACACAACAAAACACCATGTCTGCCACCATGTTAGAGTTTTTGTTTTTTACTTTTGTTTTTTTGAGTAATTTTGTTATTTACTTCCATACTGCCCTTAACTCCATTTGACCCCAGGTGCTGAAGGGGGTTATTCGGCTTGCAGAGGACTTTTCTCAGAAACCAAACATCATCTGAACTTGAAACTTACTATTTTGATGATGTCATCATACGTTTTGATATGCCTTATTAACAGCTGTCTTTGGCAACATTTTGTCATCAATAGGCATTTTTTTCATGAAAACACAACAACCTAGGTTGGAATTTTTCAAAAATAAATTAACTACTTTTTAGCATAATTTGAGAAATGGTGGCCCTGGAACTAATGTAATGGCATTTTGGTAATTTTGGGATTCCTGGCAAATCTTTGTCACCCCATATCTAGACAAGTAAAAGTTTCAAAGGGATAATTCTTTGCATGTTAGTAGACCAACATAAAACGATTACATAAATAAAAAAATTTGATGATGTCATCATTCAATTGTTTTCGGGCTCTATGACCTTGAAAATGAGCAAAAAAAGGAATGATTGGGTTTCTTGATCCCCCAAAAAACTTACACTAGACATTTGAAAAAACTTTCAAACTGTTGAGAAAACTAAAAATACCATATCTTGAACCCCAAAAAATGATTTTTTGGAGATATTTGCCCAAAAATGGTGTTACTCGCAAAAAATAATCCTCCTGTTTTGGACCAATGGCCCAAAATATTTTTTAAAAAATTCACCATTTTATTCCCCATAAAATTTTATTAAAAGCCACCAAAAACCATGCTTCAATCTAAAATGGAACGGAAGTAATTAAAAGGAGTTTGGCATGGGGATAAATTTAGTTGATGTCAATACTAGAATTACTTCATAAAATGATGCACTGCGATAGCGAAGGGCAGGTAAGTGCTCTTCAGAAAATATCCAATATTGGTAAGTACGTTTTCTTTAGTCACTTTTAAATGACTGTAATGAAAACCTTCAGCGTAAAAGCCCCATCTCAAAAGTAGTCCTGAATAAACACCATTACTTCCTTAGTAGTTCTAGCGTAATTATGCACCCATATGTGTGCATAATCATTTCAAGAAGGGAAGATATTGTGCATGCTAGACCACTGGAGGCAGGTTTGAGCCAAGATTCATGAGATTTCAGCCTAATGCACTGTTAACTGTGCTATGAAAAATATGTCACATATGAAAAGCTAACTTCGTTTATCTACGATTTCCATGATGATTTGAACAATTGCATGTGTAACATCACAAATCTTAATCATTACAGGACATTATTGGACATTTCCTTTAACAAAAAAAAAAGTATTTGACATTTTGAGTTTCAAAACTTCAATTGTTTTCACCGATTTGTTCTCTTTTTCCTCTTGCTATACAATCAGATGTATATTTAGCGTTTCCCTAAATTATTAAAGCATTTATGATGACATTCAGGTATAGGAAAACTATCGCAATCTTGAATATTTAGTTTCTCAGTGAAAATTCAATTGCAATCCAAACATAACTTCCTTAACACTAGCTCCCAGTCATTTTTGCTTTCAGGTCAGGCTCAAAATCTACCCAAGAACACTTCCTTTCAACAAATGACCCGTTTTTGTTTTGACTTCAAAGATATATTTGGAGTGGAAAGCATTTTTCAAATTCTTAAAGTGGTTAATATTAAGGACAATTTAATTTTCAAAGGGAGTCTGGAACTAGTGACCTTGGGGGCCGTGGGCCGTGATATATTCTGCCTTGTTTTGAAATTTTTTTTGTTTTGAATTTGAATTTTTTGTTTAATGCATACCACCTCACATGTATGATTTGGCACACTGAGTTATAAAAGACCTTTCCATACTTTTAAAAATCTGTTCATACTTTTGAGATTCATCAACTTTTCCTCTCAAAATTATTTACCTACATATATTTGCCAGAGCCATAGCTCCTATCTATCAAGATTATTAACATCTTTCAAAATTATTTATCAATTCTAAAAATTAGATATGTCTTACTGCACCTTTAGGATTAGCTACCAGGAGTTGCTGTAAATGAATAGTAGATCCAGAACTAGTTTTAATATATGTTTTTATTTTTAAGTAATAATACAATAGTGTAAGACTGAAAACCTGTTCAAATCGTTGCATGCATTGAAAAAACCCTGCGTCCACAATCCTGTGAAGTCAATGAGTGTAAAGCATTAGGTAGAGGACAGAGCACAAAGTATACATAAACTCTATCACTGTATCACTTGCGAAATTTGCCATAACAATTTAGTTACAAAATGCTCATAATAATGCAACTCAAAAGAAAAAAAATGATAATAAAAAATAATAACCAATACACATTCATGAATGCTCACATCGAAATTATTGATTCAACAAAGGTTCATAGCTTTCATTCTAGCATCATCATTGCAATTAAAAAAAATCCATTCAAAAAGTTTTCTTCAATTAAGTTTTCTCAAAAATGAACAAACATGAAAAGCCAGTTGAATAAATATAAGTGAAATTCTTAGAATTCTTTACAAAACATATATTTTCTTATCATGATAAGAAAACTGTTTATTCAATGTTTATTTACTGTTTATTCTTTGCTTATGAGTAAAGTCCTGCAAATTGATCCTGCAAAACAGCAGGGGTCGAAATAAGGAAAGTTTAGATGTCCAGATATTTTTCTTTGAATAGCGGCTTAAAAAGTGGTTACCAAGGTAATAGAGGGTGTTCACTTGACATTGACTGGACATTTTTTGGATTTCCAATAAAAGTGTCAGGTCAAGGCAACTTTTTGTCCAGTCATGACTGATGACCGGCCCTTATTTCAACCCCTGAAAAAGTAGCTGGTTTTTCATACTTTGAAGTTGTCAACTGCCTTAAGGGAAGAAATTTTCGTGGGAAGAAAATTTGGAGGTTTTCGCTGTTTTTGCTTAAAACCGCAAAATTAAGTTCCCGCAAAATTTGAAAAATTCTGCCGACCGCGAAATTAAATTCCTGCAAAATTTAGCAAATTTTATTTAATTTGACAAATTTGACAAAAATCGACGAAAAATCAGTGGAAAATGCACACTTTACTTACTAAAAGCTTCTGTAAAGTCAGTCCAACGCGAAAATTAATTCCAGTGAAAATTAATAAAATCTGGCAATCGTGAAATTTGATTCTTGCGACAAAAATGTTGTTGGTTAACCGAGAAATTAAATTGCCGCAAAAATTTCTTCTCTTATGGTATATTGAAGTAAGTTTCTTTGTTTTCATAAAAGTGAGATACTTGAGTAACATAATTAAGTCAAGCAATCAAATATGCTAGAAAAAACACAAAAGAATAAGTTCATGAAAGACACCTGATCAACCCATAAATGTTAAATGTTTACTATAAAAATGAGGTGCTAGTTTTCTTATAAACATCCTTCACATTCTTGGTATCTAAAGTCATTGGGTGAACACTGCCAAACGTCTCAGTGATTTCTCATATATGATACTTCCTGTGAATTTTGATACAATAATCCTCAAACAGAGGACAACCACATGCTTAACAAAGCCAATGGCTTTTAATTTCTGAAAAAAAATAGCTAAAAGACAAACATGGCTACAACTTTACATAATCTCATAATCTGATATGAAAAATCTTGAAAAGTTAACATACTCATATTAACCACAAAATGAAAAATCTAAAAAATATCTATGCTGAATTGTTGAATTCATGGTTTAAAGAACGAAGAATACCTGCTGAGGCTGCATCCAATCAACCAAATAAAAAACGTTTTGGGCACCTACAGGGCAAATGTATCTAGACAGACCTCTTTTAGGTAGACAGATTTTCATACATAGTTTCTAATAAAATTTCGTTTAATGGACGCAGTGGTCAAATTAAAGCTTCAATAAATTGTCAATTCTTGATAAAATGTTAAACTTTACCTCAAATATGAAGTATAATGTGAAGTTTCCAAAAATAAAGAAATTGATCCTAAAAAATCAAGTGCGAGGTAACCAAAAAAGTCAAAAGCCAGTGATTTTTGGTCTCTTTTTGGCTGGCTTTCACAAAGCCATCAACACATTTCAAAGAATTAATTACGGCAAAACCTAATATATGAAGTACATTTATGACATGCCAGGGTATTCAAGTATTTCAACCCACTAGTGCCCCCTATTGGGTGCCATAAAATTCCCAAAATTCAAGCAACTACATTGTTTTCATGAACAAATCAGAATCTTTTTTACTTTTAAGCTGATGGCTAACAATTGTTCTAATTTTTAATCTACTGATATAGTTGAGCAACAAAAAAGTTAATACTTGTCACCAAAATGAATTTCGTCTTTCCTTATTGCATAACTGGCTAAAAGGTACTAGTATGTCTGAGAGAATTGGAGTGGCTTCAAACGCTTCTTCAAGTGCATAACCTCAGAACCACAGGATGTTGCAAACTATTTGTACAATGGTATTGGTATTTGGTAATTCATGCCACTACTTGCTCTTCTTTTGACTGCATTCAGTAAAATAGCTGTAGCCAAAATAGTCAATTTAGTTGATCAATCTATAAGACATTAGACTTGTTGGACTGTGAAACTTACATACAATAAATATGTCTGTGTCAGTAACAAAAGGTTTTGTAGATTTGGACTCTAACAAATGAGTTTTTGGAGTTTTTAGGCTAAATTTCGGATTCTATCGACTCTAACAAATTTGTTTATTATAATTTTTTTTTATTATTATTAACATTATGGCGGAGTCTAGATCACATTGGAACAATATTGTAAAATTAAAAATAACATATACCACAAACTAACAAAGTTGTACTCGAAATAGGGCTGGTAAAGAATCAGACTTTATAAACAAGTCTTCATAGGCTACCAGTTAATTTTCAAAAGATAGATTCAATCAGATATTCTTGATAAACCAACCAAGACACAATAATCCTTCAGTTGAAAAGATATCCTTTGATTATAAGAATGAGTGGGCAAGAATCAAAATCAGCTGATGTATATTTAGTGCAATGATGGTGCAATATATAAGGATCAGGATTTATCGGGAAAAACTTCATAGATAAATAAATATGCATATACAGTGGGCTATTAATTTAACGAACCCCCAACAGGCACATAAATTGTCCTAACATCGAGATTTGACTGTAGTAAAACAAAAAAACTGCTCATAAAATGAATGGAGGGACCAAGGCCTCTGCAACCACTTCCTCCATACCAGTGTCACCAGCCAGCACTTGGAATATTTAAAGGTACATAAGCACCCTGAGAAAAGTAATTTGGTCAAATTTTGAAACTGCATAATTTTCTGCTAGATAATCATGAGTTATTTCATTGAAGAAAATTTGAAAAACATCCTATGTTTAGTTCTTGAATTACAATCCCCTATATTTTGCATTTTCTGCTGCAATTTTGTTAAAATCAGGCGTTTAATTTTCTCTTCATCTTATGTTTGTTTTTAGATGGTTTCTGCATAATAAAAAACATCTGTGAAATCAGTAAAACATTTTTAGTGATATTATACCCAATGTAGTCATATCATTCTCAATGAGACTGTGGTTCATGTAGAAACCATCTCAAAAAAGAAAACAATTTTCAAGATGGTCGCCATCAAAAACAACACACTTTCCCAGATTTCAAATGCTGATATCTTAAAACCCACGCACACAATTTCAATAAAAATTTCAGAGATAGAATAAATCAGTATTATCAAGCCACTGAGCTAGAAATTTTAAATTTTAAATTTTGGCCAAATTATTTTTCTAAGGGTGCTTAACCCTTTCTTTCCCTGACCTCCGCCCAGCTACCGATTTTATACCATTCATATTTCCAGACTGCAGCTGTGCTACTTGTTCAGTTTTCCCAATTTTGAAGCACTAGATGTCAATAAATCCATTAAATTACTTCTGATTTGGATTCTACAAAAAATTGTAATGAATTTTTTAAAAAAAATCATGCTAAAACACCTTGTATAAGCCGATTTATGGCAGGATAAAAAACCTACGATGAAAAGCACCTTTTTTATGAATCTTTATGTAGAAAAATGAGTACCCATTTGATTGGAAAAATGTTTTTTGATAATGTATAATAGATGCCAGAGCGCTATCAGAAAAAATTAATAGTTACTACCATTTGTCGATTATTTTAGCCATTATAAGCTTCTCAAAAGTAGGCAAAAAAATGGTATAACTTTTACAAATTTTCATGAATCACGTGACTTCTACAACGTATCTTAGAAAAAAATTTGTGCAAATGTTCCATAAGGCATAATCTCAAAAAGTTGAAAGTTTTATTTATAATCACTTTTCCTATCAAACGTTATCACTATTTAAGTAAAGCCTTGTGTAAACCATCAATTTTGCTCTGGGAAATAAGGTGCAAACAGTCTGGTAAAGAATGGGTTATGCACCTTTAAAATTTATGGTAGCAATGGTAACAATAGCGGAAGTAACACTTAGGCTTATTTAATTTAAATACATCATTTAAATTTTTTTGAAACAATAGAAAACTGAAATTATAAAAACTTTTGATAAGAATGACAAACATTGATGCTTAGTTTTGTATTTATTTGATATCTGGAACAAAAATTTACTGAGAAAATACTTTTTTAGGACTTCGCAAAAATTCAAATAATTTATTTAAATTAAATAATCCTCAGTGTAACTTGGCCTAATCAAACAGATATGATGTAGAATGAAAACAAAACAATAAGGGAATCAGAGAAAAGCATTTTGGAATTCCTTGAACTGGATTGTTAACTCTAACATGTTGAGGAAGAAATACTCTAAGTATCCATATAGAAAGTAAATATAATCTCCTACATATCAACTGCACATCTGTATTATAATCAAATAAAATTGCAATAAAAGGTAAATATCTGCATTTAAAGTAAAATAACACAATTTAAAATTTATTACGCATTTTAAATAGTAGCACTTGCAAATATTAGAAAAAAGTGTGAGAATCATCCATTTAAAATTTAAAATCAAATTAAAAATGTTCTAGAAAAACCTGGGACTAGTAACCAAAGGCATTAGATTCAACCAATGATGCAAAGAACAAATTAGTACAAGCTTGAAAAACATGTTTTCTACTTTAGATGAATTAATCAATCAATCAATACATAGATAATTATAAATAAAATAAATAAAAAAGAAACATGCCTATATTATAGTCATGTAAATATTAACTTCCTGTTATTAATAAAACTTCAAATATCAATTCTGAGCAATTAAGAATGTTTTTCTCAAGTATTTGCTGCAAATGTTCAAAGCAAAATTTGGAGCCTACAAAACTCAGAGAAAATCAAAAACCAGATCAAATCAGATCAAAAACCTGAGAAAAATAAATACTGAGAAAAATATCACTAACCTACATAAATAAATTTCTTTTTCTGTAAATTTATACAACAAATAAAACATGATTTCCATGAGCACAAAACAAAAGTAAGTAAAAATCTAAAATATAAAAGTAAAAATATTTTCCAATAAGAAATCTCTGCCAAAAAAATAGCATAGTATCTGATGAAGCCATTATCAAAATATACTCTAAAACTAATCTAAGAAATTAGAGGGGTATCAAAGCTTTTAGAGAAAAGTTGCAAACTTGGTATATTAAAAACCTACTTCTCATATCAGCAAAAAATTACAAAATCCAACCATCCTTCTCGTTCTCCTCAACACTACTTCAGTTATATTTAGTTGAGTGATTAATCACTCTCGTAAAATCTTAAAGAGTTCAAAGAACAGACACATGGAAAAACTGCATCAAGAATTTGCAACTCACTTTCTTTATTTTATTTAAGAGGAGCATTGACCACTCTCTAAGCTATTTGCAAATGACAAATCTTGGTACTATATAATACTCTTGCAAATTTTGATTTTCTAATATTTAAACCTTTATTTCATAATCATAAAAAATATATTATCTTAAAAACATTAAATATATTATTTGAAATTGAAAAATATCTAGGAAAAAGACAAATTGATCTGGGACTTATCATCATCATCCTCATTATCTGAAATCTCAATCACATCTACATGTAAGTTTTTTCTGTTAACATTTTTTTCTTGACGTTCTTGCAATCGTTTACCATGGGATGATGTGTTAACAGCAGTAGCAGGAGCTGCTATATTATTATTTTTATTCTGCAAAATTTCAGAAAAATATATTTTAAATACTCCTGATTTTATTTTTTGAGTAACATGCCTCACTTTGACTGACTTCTCTTGATTAGTACTAATTGGTGTACTCATATAGAAAAACCTAAATGATGGAGGGAGAAGATCACCAACATCCATAGAAATAACTTCTCTAAACTCGGACAGATTTTTCTCAAACATTTCCTCATTATAGGATATGATTACGGCAGCTGCTGAGTTGTTATTTCTTTCAGCAACATTATGAAGGAATAAGGATGCCACTGGCGTCTAAAAGGAGGAAAAAAATGTAAATTTTAAACAAAAATTGATTGAACAAGATGAATCTAAAGCAATGTGAATCTATAGCACTGTGCCTTTTTGCGGAACATCCAAAAGACCAGTCATTTTATCAAAAAAAAAAAAAAATTATCTCACTCAGACTTTTCTATTACCTTAAGTGTACAAATTTTCACAAGGATTTATTTTCGCGAGCCCAAAACATTAGCATTTCACGAAGATTTATTTTCGTGATTTTTGTCTGCTAAGAATTTTCGGGAGGATTTCTTTTTGCGAAACAGACCAGATACGGCATTAAACAAAAGTTTTAAAATTTTACAAAAGAAAGAATCCATTGGACTGTGTTGACAATATAAACACACAAATATAAAACAAAATTAGGTTCTCTTATTTAGTTGCAACATTCATTGTCAAAGGAAAAATTTTGCAAGGATTTATTTCCGCGAATCTGCCGTTTGGAAATATTGCGCGAGGATTTAATTTCACAATTTTAGGCAAAATTCACGAAATTGGCGAAAATTTCTTCCTGCGAAAATTTGTGCACTTAAGGTTTCAAGTTACTTTGGTATCAATTTGATAAGAAAATGCAATTATAAAACTTGACATGGGACACAAGCATGGAGTAATTTTTGAAAAATTTAGAAAAATGCTAATTTTTCTAAATCTCTAGTGAAAGTTATAAAAAAACTTGCAATTCTATTCATCTTATTTATAATGGAAAATCTAGCTGTTTAGAGTATTCAAGCCACTAATAAAAGGACATATAAAACAATTTTGACAGATCTAGCTTTTATTTATTTATTTATTTATTTATTTATTCATTTATCTATTTATTTTTCAGGCACAATTTACAATCATGTATTATTTGTTCACTCCAAAATCTTTGTGAAGTTCTTTTATTCCATTATGAATACAACAGATTTTGAATAAACAACATTTTGGAATAATAGAATATTTACAAAAGTTGCTTTTTTCCCCTTTGTAATGTTGTAACATAATTATGGAAAAATTATAAAAATATTTGAGAAACATCTCTATTTTTAAAAAATTATTTGAATATTATGTGTCAATATCATTTACAAAGGTATTACAAAAAACAACTCAAAGAATCTCATTATCAGCAATCTTTGCTCAAAATAATTGTAATTACATTTTACTGCAGGTGAACTCCCATGTGTTTCCTACATTATTTGAAAGATATTATTCAGAATAGGTTGAATTTTGTAATTAAGTTGTCAGCTCAGTTCTAGTATTTTTTCAGTTTAATTCTGGTATTATTTTCAAACAAACTGATTGGGGCAAACACATCAAAACCTGTGGGTTAAGCAAAGAAGATGCGTCTAGTAGTAGCAGCAGCAGCAGCAGCAGTAGTAGTAGTAGTAGTAGTAGTAGTAGTAGTAACTCTTTATTTAACGTTGACTAAAAAATTTACAATAGCATGAC
>JANSTP010271281.1:0-10393 GCA_025330745.1 Cladonema radiatum | reverse complement strand
CCTTTTTAAAAATTCTGTCTACACCATAACTTGGCAATACCTAATACCTTTACAATGGTGGAGTTTTCATATTTAGATATTTTGTTCTGTTTACACAATATAAAATTTCAAAAAATGTCTTTTTTTACCCCGAATGACTATATACTAGTTTTTGCTAGTAAAATTATTGTAATAAATTATTGTTCTCCCATTCAAACCCGAAAATGTAAAAAAAATATTGAAAACGGTTATTAAATTATTTTTATTGAAAACTTAATTGCTGAATGACTTGTTATTCATATTATACCTGGAGGGGGAGGGGGCTTATCAAGCTTCCCCTATTTTCTCTAAAAAGACAAATGCTTTCATCATTAAACTTTGAGGTATGATATGGGGCCATATGAATAAAAAGCATCCAAAAATTTTTTCAAAATTTTTTTGCCTCAAAGGTTATTTATACACAAAATTATGAAAAGTCACAAAATTTCATTGGGTGACTCTTTTTAATTCAAATGTTCTTGCAAAAAACTTACAGGGACACCCTTGATTAAGTGGGCGGTGGCTTGCCTGGTTTATATTTGGGCCCAATTTCAGCATTCCGGTAATTTTTATAGAAAAATACCCGGCCCAGTTAAAGATTAGAAATTTCAGGCAGTCCGGCAAAAATGAGCCTAAAAATTACCCGGGCCCACTGAAAATAATTCCCAATTTTACCTGGCCGGGCTACTCTAAAGTGTTAGCCTGGTGGAAAATTTTCCAGTTTTCCACAGCCTGGTCAACGTTTTTAAACAAAATGCTAGCTCGGTGAGTTTTGAGTACCTCACCGGGCCACTGAGACAGAGGTGTACAGGGGGACGGCGAAAGCACCCGCCACAGGCCTGAACAGAGGTAAGCAGCTTTTTGATGGCCGTTTTTATCAAGGATTAATGTGCTCGTTCTTTCTTGTTCTTTCTAAATATATATCTAAACAGCCTACTGGATACAGCTTTTCTAAATTTAGAGGGTTTTTTAATTTTCATGATGTCAGATTTCGATTACTAAATAGGTCAAGGCTTACCAGTTGTTGTCAAAAATTGTGATGTCCTCTATTTAAACAACCTATTCAAAAATCGGCTAACAGAGATCGAAAACAATAATCGCTCTGGGAATCAATGTCCTCAAAAATTGTATAAATACATCCTTTGTCTTACCAATAACATATTGCTCCTTCTCTTTTCTGGTATTTTTTGTTTCTGAATCAGGCCTGTAATTTCCTTCCAAGCATGGAAGAAACTAGAATGTACTTTGCATCATTTTTTTCAAGATATAGTTGCCAAATTTCGGCTTCTTTCTTAACATACACTGTCCTTAAAAATCTATTCAAAGTTGCTTACTTCTGTTTGGCAATAAATACTCAAAAATTAAAACTTTTTTTGGAGGGGAAAATTATTCGTGGGCCCAAAGCTCTCTTCCCCTCCCCCAGAAATTACGGCCTTATTGAATATATGTCATCTTGTGGTTAGTGACATAGCTAAGGGGGGCCTTGGTGGGCACTCCCCCCTGAGAACACCTGTGCCCCAGAAATGCCCCCTCCATTTCTAAACTGACTATCGATAAAGTAATTCCTAAGTCTCATGAAGATTTTAGATTTAAAACGGTTTAAAACTTTTTATTTTTGTAAATTTACGTTTATGCATCCGAGAATAAATAAAGTATTCATTAATTCATTCATTCATTTTATTTTCAAAAATTACGGAACTAGTTCCAGGCATTCTATACATCGCTTATATAACGTACTACATAACGTTATATAACGTTGGACTAGGAGTATTACTTCAAAAGGTTTATAAAAGTAGCTGAATGAAAACTATCTACATTTCTTTTTTGAAGTACAATGAGAGACTTACAGTGAGAGTATTGAACGATTTGAACGAAATACGAATAATCTAATTTCTTATAATGAAAATACAGCAGGGCAATGTGTATAAAAGTGTTTGGTAGATGTTGTAGTATATTTAATGAAAAGGATATCGGCTTTATCTCCAATAAGTTAAGGTTTTTTAAATTTAAAGTCTCTGAAACAAGATCAACAAGAATAATTACATGGAGATCCTCCTGGTTGTATGAAGTGCCTCATGTTGGATTAACACTACATATAACTTCTGAGTTGTTCGTGCGAACTTTCTCAAAAATAAAAGTAAAATCCTTTTTAGAAAAACTTGGTGCTTTTTAGCTAAATAACTTAGCAATTCTTTTCATCCAAAATTGAGGTACATTGGTATATATATGATGCCAATATGCTTCAGAACTTTAAAATGATTAGCTAATAAGTATTTATGACCTTGTTGAAAACCTTCAGTCGAAAAGGTTAAGTTTATGTTTCTCAATATCATTTTTCATTATTTTCTCCCCATCTCAATATAATGGTGCCCCTCTTAGGCCCCCTCGAAAATTTTGACCTAGCTACGCCACTATTTTTGGTTGTACAACGTGATAAAAAAAACCGTTAAAACATTTTTCCATCATAGAGTTCAATAAGCTATCAAGCGATTGAGGATGAGTAAAATGTTGATCGGCTGACTGTTGTTCAAAGAATTGGCTTATTGATTTTTGTCCCATTTTCCTAATATAATTCTGGATTATCTTTGCTAATTGAAATTATAATATTGGCATTGGCATGAATTTAAGGTAAAAATAAAAATCGTTTAACTAGTATGATAAAGCATAAAATAACGTAGTTACAGCGGCTAAACTCAGGTCACATATTTTCAACAACAAAAATAGACGACATAATCACTTTTACTAGTAAACATAAGACATGTTCTATTTTTGGAAAATTTGCAAGCAAACAGACAGTTTAAAGACAATTTTATGAGCAAAGTTTCTGCAGGATTTTCAAACAGAATTTAGGAATTTCTAGAATTTTAAGCCGAATTAGTAGCCATTTATAGGCATTAAATCTGTTTCAAAAACTGTCGAAATTTGTCATCAAACAAGCTCCGAAAAAAGTTTAGCCATATCGACGTCTAGAATATCAAGTCTACAACATCTAGAAACAGCAATGAAAGGTCGTTGATGCTTTCAACACTTTTGAATTGCATAAAAAATAAATACTTCCAAAAATGTTTCATTTCCTTTTCATTTCCAATTTTCTGCTGACTTTAAAAACATTTTTTAGAAATTTTCTCTATTCCTGAAGGCATGTATGTTTCGTCTTTACAAAAAGGGAAAAAAATATGTCATAAATGTTGATTGAACTTTACATTGAACTTTACTTCATTGAACACATTGAACTTAAGTCTCTAAATTGTAATTAATGTTTCGAATATTTTCCGCCTAGGATATTCTGGCTCCAACCCCACCCCCTCGACCTAAAAACAAAAGCAAGTTATTAAAAGTTTCAACGTCAACCTTTCTCAGAAAAAGTTAACGACCGAGAGTGAATTAGATTACCCGTGTTTCTTCATATTAGCTTAAGCGACTTTAGAATTTGATTACCATTTCTCCATATTTTTCCGTTGCAAAAGTTAGGTTCATGAATACTTCGACTGAAAGATGTGCAAAGTTGAAAGGAGACAAAATATCATTTCTTTCTTCTGGTTTGTTTCTGTCAAATGTGTCATCAAATTAAATAATATTGTGTACGTGACATGAACATAGCAATTAGATGTTTAGCTTAGATTGAGTTTATGCTATAAAAAGATTGTCGGTAAGCCTTCCATTTAAACTAAATTGCCATGGCAATACATTTTTCGTGCATGATTTGAATTGAATTTGCTTTGATTATTGCCTTTTCACAGCATGGAATGGTCTAGCTTATCTTGCATTCTTGCTCATGCTCCCAAAAGATATTCGCCTTCATTATCAGAAAAGAAGTTTGCAAAAAAATTAAATTATGGCATTGTTTTTTTTTTTTTTTTTTTTCGGAAAAAAATTCGTGTTTAAAAAGCTCTTCAATATAAACATAAATTTGGAGCTGTCCATTTTTCATGCTTTGACTAAAGCTACACCACTTTCGAACATACATAAGTATTTATCTTCCTGTAAAAATTTTATGATTTGGAAGTTTAGGGTTACCAAAAAGTGCTTTCTGTTTGCAAGTTGATAAAAAAAAGACCAGAAAAGAAACAATAAACTTTTTATTTGAGTAACAATAAAAAGTCATATTACAGACGGAAAGTCTCCTAATAGCAGTAAATCTTTAGAAAATATGACAATGCACCAAATAAAACTCAAAACATTATTAAATAAATAAATAAATAAATAAGAAAATTAAAATGACAATGTACAATCGAGGTCAAATATATTGGAACAATTTCGAACTTTTTCAATATAACTCTGCACCACAAGCGTTAATTGAAAGGAGATATTTTTATTTGGCCAGACAGCGATTTATCGCGCGATTTATCTATATGAGACTTGAGCCTAGGGCTCTTGGGTGAATGGGCGAAAACGACCCAGCTCCCTTCTTGGCTGTTTTTGCAGCTCTTTAGGGGGGCTACAAAGGGAAATCACCAAAATTGCCCTTCTGCAATTTCGTTATTCAAAAATAGCATGACAAATGGGAAGTCAACATCTGAAAACTGCTCAGTTTTACCCTGAATTCCAAATATTTTTGTCCACGATTGTAGATTCAAAGCACAAAGTGAATACGTTAAGAAACCTATTTGCTCTTGTTTAACCCTCTTCGGGCCAATCTTGTGAAAGGCTCTCCAAAGTCAGGGGAGAGGATAATTGTCACCCCTTCTCCCACCCCTAAGAACGCAGGAACTTCATGTCCAATAGCAATGAAATATTCAGGGATGGAAGTAGGTCATCTTTTTTAGTATTTAGTACCATAACCAATTGGTGTGATGACGTCATCATAATTTTTAGGTGTCGCGTAGCGCCAAGTTTGCCTCTGTTTCTATAATGGGCCACGATTTTGGATCTAATTGGCGATATAAGGTGAAATTTTGCAATTCTACACCAGTGTAGTAGCTCGTTTAGATAAAAGAATCAAAATTTGAAAAAAAAAAATCAAAATTTTTGTTGGGTTTTGGGACCAATCCGACCCAGAGTTACTCGGACCAGGCCCCTGAAAAAAAATTTTTCTTAAAAAATGTATTGCAATCTGGTCACAAAAAATTTTTTTTAAAAACTCTTAAAGTTTCATGCAAAAAGAATTTGTCGTTTATGAGTTATTTTAAGAAACCTACATGCGGGTGTGTGTGTGTATGTGGAGGGGAGGGGGTTGTTTAAAATTGCCATTTTTGCATCGGAGAAACTGCTAATAGGAATGATAATGCTGATAACAACATCTACTGTGCAATGTTGGCAGTCATGGAGACAAAAATAAGAATTTCCAAGAGTCTTCAAAAAACAGTACCATTGTAGTGACATGGTATGGACTAAGTGAAACACCATTCAAACTAGTAGGTGAAAAATACCCAAAAAGATAGCATTGCGTAAGAAGTTATGAAATAGGATGTTAACATAGTAACATAACGAATTATTAATTTCATTTTGGGCGTGTGTGTAAAGGGAAGAAAATTGTTGCTCAGCAAGTTTGCTTGGAGGTTTTTCCTGTTGAAGTTTTGGCAGCGTAATTTTGCCACCGGTAGTTTTGCCACTACAAAAGTTTCAAAGTCAGAATTTTTGCCACTTTTAGATAAAATGCAAATCTTTTGAGACATATAGCAATATATTTAGGCGAGCTAAAAATCCTTTTTGAAATAACACAGTTCTCGGTAGTTCAGCCAATACACTCAATAATTATACCCAATAAAATGCCGAAAAAATGGGGGCTGGTTTACGCACTAACTTTTATTAATATTAGCTTTGGTCTAGTCTCAACGCCAAAACCAGCAGTTATATCCATTTCAGAAATATCAAGAAAATTAAAAAATCAGAAATTCGGAAAAATTCCGGTTCGAATATTGCTCGGCACAGATTTTTATTTGTATAGAAAAGTAAGAATGACTGCTTTCTTCCTCCAGTTTTATTAAACAACTTCTCATAGGGTATTCCTGGTAAAATTACCCCCTATCAAACGTTTGACTTTGACTCAATAGATTTTGGTTATGAAAATTTTTGCTAAATTTTATGTTCAAATCCCCTTAGGAACCAAATAAGTGTTGATGTTTTTGAAGTCTGCTGTAACCAAATTGAAAGACTGAAAATGTCAAAAACTTCCTGCTTTTAACGCTGATTTCTTAACTTAATTTGGCCTAATTTGGAGAGAGCCCATTTTCAAGTAACAAAGAATTAAAAAAACGCTGCTTCAAAATAACTTGTTCTAGATAAAAGGATACGGGGTTAACTTGACTGGAGTATTTATTTTCTTTTTGTTAAGAATAGAATATTACACCAAACACTCAATAATTAGATGGCTTGAATGGAAAATTGTTTCCACATGAAACTTTATACAGTGACACATCCGAATAGCAGACACCTTCAGGTCTTAAAAAAAGTGTCCGCTATTCGGAGTTGTCCGCTATATAGAGGTTTTTCAAAAAATCGAAATTTTGTGGGGTTTTAGCGATCATATTCTGTCTAATACGTTATTTAAATGTTTTTGGAGTACAGTGCAAAAAAGAGGCCATAAAAAGTTTTGGAATTATCCCAGCAGAATATAGGTAAGTTAGAAACAAGGTAGAAACGAAAAAGTCATGGAATGGCAGCAGTGAGCGATAAAGAAAGTTGATCAAACTAGGGAGGAAAAAGTATCAAAATGCTTGAAATAACTTTATTAGACTTTTCAGAAAAAGAAATGTTTACTCAAAATTTGTTTTGAATTCTTGGCTTTATCAGCGACATCATAGAAATTCCCAACAAGTTGAAGAATGTATTCGCAATGCCAAATCCACAAACTTGCTACCCTGCCTCAAGTTGTCAAGGATAAATGCATATAACCTGTCGTATATTAAGTAAATATTTTGATGTAACAATGTGCACAATGCATTCCATTATAACACAAAAAAATAATTGAAAAGTCATTTTTTAATACGATGTTTCTTGAGCTTTTAAAACCTTCCAACTTTTGCTATCGTTTCGAGAATTCATCGGTTTCTTCAAACCAATCTAGACTTTGGGGACAGATTTCACTCAACTCCCAAGTCGATTCACCGTCATCAATTTTGAACGAATAAAATAAATACAAATGATTTAACTTATACACATAAATAAGAACTGGAAGCTGCAAAAGTTATAAGCCTTAATAAAATAGTTATGAAACTGTAAATAATCTACATTTAAAAGTCAGTAAAAGATAATTTTTTCAATGAAATATCAGCCGATATCAGCCTATTTTCTCAAATTTCACTGTCTTGAAAGTCTCTCCCAGAAAGTTCTAGGAATTTAAGTGAAGTGCAAAAAAAGAAAATAAGTAAATATATATAATCAGCTTGTTTTTTTTTCTTAGATTTACCAATTTGTATGCATTAAAACCTATGAAATGTCCTGAGAAAATAAGGAACTCTTTGAATCTGCTCTACTAGCTCGGCGTTTCAGTTCTTAAAAAAAAAAATTACAAAGTTTTTTTTAAAATCATGTAACATTTATCTATTCAGAAAATGACTAGAAATTTCTTGAAATTTCATTATCTTCAACCCCTCGCCCAGTCCGTTTTAGGAATTTTCATATTTTAAGGTTAAACTCATTTCATATCGTAACACTGGTTATCTGAAAGTGTATCTAACGAGTATCTAAATCTCCTTTAAAATTATCATAAAGGTGTACCCATATTTAACCGAAATTAGGCTGAATGTCACTAGGCCGACAATATTAAGCCGAAAGGGTACAACGGGCATTAAGTTGGACGGACATTAGAACTACAAGACATTTGGTCAACAATTTAAATATTTAATTAATATGAAAACTTTTCTATCAGCTAGAGTGAAACCTCCTAATGGCAAGGATAATATGAAATGAGATCTCATTTCATATTTCACTATAAAACCCTAATCAAAAAAACCTCTAAATAGTGGAGAGTAATAGCGGACACCTCTCATTGGCGGACGGAAAAAGCAAGTCCCATTTGAACTTTCCTAGTGAAAATTACCTTTGTATAACGGACAGGTAAAAATCTCAAAATTTCAAGAAGCCAAAACAAAGGTTGGAAAACATTTATTTTTCTTAAAGGTCTAATAAAGTTATTTTAAGCATTTTGATACTTTTTCCACCTTATTTTGATCAACTTTCGTTATTGCTCACTTCAGCCAATACATGACTTTTTCGTTTCTACCTTGTTTCTAACAAACGTATATTCAGCTGAGATAAATTCCTCGCTAGTCAGGATCTCTTTATTTGTCCTGTACACGTAAAACGTATAAATAGCGTATTAGAATGAATATAACAGCTAAAAAGCACAAATTTCAACTTTTTGTAAAACCTCTATATAACGGACATCCCCAAATAGCGGACACTTTTGTTGAGACCTGTAGGTGTCCGCTATTGAGGCAAGATTTATTTCGGATTTTGTACGCACCCAAAACGTCACCCAATTGAAAGAGTCTGGAAAATTATTGCGGCTATTTAAGAACGGTGACTGTCTTATCCGTCTTATCACAACTGACTGTGCTGTGAGAAAACCAACCGAGTCAACAGTTGATGAGCATAGAGAAGACTTCTATCTGCCTGTCTTTCCTTAGCTAGAACTCAAGGAAAAGTTTACAACTATTAGCTATAAACAGTAAATATTACTAATCTTATTTCATTTTCAGCATAAATACATGACATGTCATATGATGATTTAAGACTAATTTTAAACTAGCTACACGCAGCGTTGCCCCGAAGCCGATTGCTACGCGATCCCTTGCTGATATAAGACAATTTGAAATTTATAATAGTGCGGTGGCAGCGTCGCATGGCGCTCCTTGCTGATAAATTATTTTTCAGTATTTCAAAATTAATGGATGAAACCGGTATAAATAAAGGTTCTTGAAACTTTGAATCGGATTGGTTGTCATTGCTACTTAAGAAAATTTTGTCTAAAAAGATTGGAAATTTATATTTTTATAACTGTCTAATTGTAATCCCATAATTGCAGTTCCATTTTTGGACAAAATTTTCGAGTATGTCTTATCTAAAATATAATTTATAATGGAGATAAAAATTTTCGTTAAAAATGATGTTAAACATAAGCTTTTGTTAAAAATTTGATATTTCTTAAAGTTGCACTTGGAGTGTATTGTCACTTTTTGTTGTAAGGGCGTACTAAGTTTGGGTATAAAAGGCATAATGACGGTGTTATTTTGAAAGTTTGAAAACTTGTATGTAAATGCAAAGGTATAATCAAAATGTCTAAAATTATTTGTAACATATGTGATAGGTTTGTTTGTTTAAGATATTGTAGAGTTATCACACTTTTTGGTAAGATAATATTTCAAGGACTAAATAGGCTGTTGCCACAGTAACAGGCAAAAAGTTAGACCAAATTTTAGAAAGCAATTTTTGTTCGATATAGATCCCAATTTTGGTGAGTATAGGTGAGTATAGGAGGGTTATTGTTATAGAAGTTCTAAAACCTTAATCTCTTAATAACCTTGGCACACCGTGCCATATAAACAGGGGAAATTATTTTTTCAATACTTGAAATCCATTTAATGTTTATGGAAACAAAGGGTAAAAAGCATTTAAAGGTGAAGAATATATTTTCCCATTTGAATTTGTTCGATTTTGACGAGGTGCAATAATGATTTTACAACCTCGAACGAGCAAATAAAAATGAATGATGAGAATCATCAAAGGAAAAGGGACCAATAAGTAAACGCCAATCGCAATCATAATAGCCTGTATAAAAATTGGCATATATCAGGATTTGTCGGTTACATTTCGATGGATTTGTCAAAAGCCTATGACACTTACCACATCAAGTAATTATTGCGACGCGTCAAGCATATGGCCTAGATAATGTTGCTCTTGAATTATTCTATAATTACTTAACATCTAGATTACAATATTGCGTACTTGTAATATGTTATTAAAGACGGATTGGATATATAAATAAAGACAAATATATGTAATAAATAACGTTAAAATCTTTAGCCTAAAAATCAACCTCTAAAGTAAATATATAACAACTAACTGAAAAAAAGAAATAGTAAATCCTTTGTTGTATTGCTGTTAACGTCATAGACATAATGCGCATGCTCGAACATTTAATAAACCATATAAACATATTGATAACAACAGTAATAACAACAAAGACCAAAAATGCGTGCTTCTTTTATTAGTTGGCACGAAATAAGAAGAGGGGTGCCCCAAAGTTCTATACTGAGCCCACTACTTTTTAATATATTCATTAATGACATGTTTTTCTTCGTGTCAAAATGTGATGTTTGTAATTTTGCGTATGATAATACACTTTATAGCTGTGGACCAAGGCGTACTCCATAACAGGCCATTTCATCGCGCGCCTCCAGTTTGAAACTGGAGGCCACCGATTTCAACTTTC
>JANSTP010271270.1:0-10393 GCA_025330745.1 Cladonema radiatum | reverse complement strand
TATGTCTTGTTAAAGTTTGCCTGTCGAAAACCAAATAAGAGACAAAAATTTGACAGGCAAAACAACTTTTGGAAAGCCATCTACACATCCACAGAAAAATATTGAGATGCTGGTTTACAATTGTTATGAATCCATGGATAAGATATCACCTGTGAATTCATGTTAATTATAGCTGTGGTTCCAGGTTAGATAAAGAAACTTATAGAAAAAGAAATTTGGGGATTAGTTTATCGGAATTGTGTTGACTTTGTAAGTTGCCCCAGGGTTACTATTAGGTTTTGTATGTTGTTGGAATGAGTAATATTGGCATTGGTGAATAAACAGACTTGCCGTTAATTGACTCTACGTAACTGTACTGACTGGATAACATTACTTATCAACAACGTCTTTACTGATACCTACTGACAAGACATACAGGTACATCTAATATTTTTATTCTACTTTTCATGGTAGCAGATGTAAAATCGATCGACCGACCTTTCGAGCTTAATTTACAAATATGGCTACACCAAACAACAAAACCCCACCAAACCTCTATAAATCCAAAAACTACACAGAGTGGGTGAGGTTAGTAAATATATGGAGTAAGTTTACAAATTTAGAGAGAAAACAGTTAGGTCCAGCTATAGTGTTAACATTAAATGGTAAAGACCTTGAAGCTGTTCTTGACTTCGAGGATAATATCATAACATCTGAGATAAGTTTAAAGGAAATCCTTGCAAAACTAGATAAAATCCATAAGAAAGATGAACTGCAAGAAAAATTTATTGATTTGGAGAATTTTGAGCCCTTTAGACGTTCCGAAAATATGTCTATGAAAGATTACATATAAATGAATTCGACTCAAGATACAATAAGATAAAGAAACATAATAGGGTTCTTCCTGCGGATATTCTTGGGTTTAAGCTCTTAAAGTATGCTAAATCTACCCGAATATAAAGAAGAGTTGATTAAAGCAACAATCTCCAAAATAGATTATGATAGCAATTGTTCATTGCATTGTTCATTAAAACTGAACAATCTTTGCTAGCAAGTAGACCTTTCGAAAAACAACACGATGAAGATGAAGAGGATGAAGACACAGAAGAAACACTTTATACTTACAATAAATACCAAGGGAAACAAAAATTCAAAGAAAAAGCGCAAAGTAGATTCAGTGCAAAAAACAAGAGAAGTTCGAACACAAACTGGAGAGACAGTTCAAACTCAAAAGATTCACACAAAGGAAGAAACCCATTAAAGAATGGTCAGAGGACCAGGTGTAATATATGTGAAAGTGTAAATCATTGGGAAACTGATTGTCCTGACAGAGAAAGTGATGACGTTAGCTGCCTTGTACATGAACTATTGTTACATTGTACAGATACTGTTTTTCAAAGTCTTTTGTCAGAGACATGGAACACAGCAGTTTTAAATTCTGGAGCCACAAGTACAGTATGTGGTGAAGAATGGTTTAACCAATATATTCAAATCTTAACCGATTCAGAAAAAGCAACCATAGAATATTATCCCAGTCAAAAACCATTTCGATTTGGAGATGGTCAGCAGCAATTAGCAATAAAAGCAGCAATCATACCAGTTCAGATAGGAAATCAGAAGTTGAGGATTTACACAGATATTGTACCAGCAAGTATTCCTCTTTTACTCTCCAAGTCATCAATGAAGAAAGGCAAAATGATAATGAATTTCTTAGATGATGAGCTGTCTTTCAATGGAGAGACAATTAAACTCTACTCAACTTCTAATGGATTATACTATCTTCCCTTAACAAGTCATCGACAAGTGTTTGACAAAATAACAAAAAATTTTGAAAACAATATCCTAGTGTTAAATCTCAGTAACAAAGATCTACCAAATGAGAAAATTGCTTTGAAATTACATAGATGTTTTGCTCACCCATCTGCTGAAAAATTAATAAATATGCTGAAATCGACTTCACAAAAATGGTCAAATAATAGCGAATTGATATCTAAGATCAAGGAAGTCTCAGAAAATTGTGATACATGCAAAAAGTTTAAAAAGAACCCCCAAAGACCTATTGTTTCTTTGCCAATGGCAAATGAATTTCAAGATACAGTAGCTATGGACCTAAAGTTTTATAATAACGGTATCATATTGCATTTAATTGACATGTGTACACGTCTTCCAGCTGCTTCAATAGTAAAAGACAAACACAAAGAAACTATCGTTAAAGAGATATTTAAGATTTGGATTGCTGTCTATGGAAAACAAAAGAAATTTCTTGTTGATAATGGAGGGGGGGAATTTGCGAATTCAGATTTCATTGATCTGTGTGAATCACTTGGAATTAATATAAAAACAACAGCAGCAGAATCCCCATGGAGCAACGGCATTGTAGAGCGACACAGTCAGACCTTAGCCAGTATGCTAGATAAAATCACCTACGACACAAAATGTGATTTAAAACTTGCTGTTGTCTGGGCCACAAATGCTAAAAATTGTCTTGTTAATGTGGCCAGCTTCTCACCTTACCAGTTAGTCTTTGGTAAAAATCCGAATCTACCATCATACATAAACAGTGACTTACCAGCACTCTCAAACCATAATCACACAGAAATAGGCAAAATTTAAATGCGTTGCATGCTGCCAGAAGGGCTTTTATAAGCAGTGAAAATGGGGAAAGAATTAAACGTGCCCTCACTCACAATGTCTGGTGCAGTGGAGACACAAAATATGTCACTGATGATGTTGTATATTACAAACG
The DNA here is from genome assembly GCA_025330745.1 of Cladonema radiatum. Classification (NCBI taxonomy): domain Eukaryota; kingdom Metazoa; phylum Cnidaria; class Hydrozoa; order Anthoathecata; family Cladonematidae; genus Cladonema; species Cladonema radiatum. Next base: position 7,668 of record JANSTP010271270.1, on the reverse strand, counting down.
TGACAACTGTAAAGAATGGAAGGGTCCTGGCATAGTCATAGATCAAATAGGGCAACAAGTGTTTGTTAAACACAGCAGTTTTTATGTCAGAGTACATCCCTGTCGATTACAATTAAAAGAAACAAGTAACTACTTAAAAGAACCTACACCCATTGATACGCAACCTGCTAACTCTCATCAAAATATTTCAAGAACAGAAAATACACAACAATTCTCTGAGAGTGATAGTGATAATGAAGAAACTGTAGAGCAAGGCAACAATGAAGATTCTTTCCCCCAAATAGAAGAAAGTTCTCTAAATAACGGACCAAAAGAAGTAGTTCAGCATGAGGTAGTTTAAAATCGAAACGTAACGAGAAACAGTGATATACGATATAAAGAGAAAGAAAACAGTCTGTGGATAGAAGCTACAATAATTGACAGAGCAGGAAAATCGACGGGAAAGTACAAAAACTGGTGGAACATCAGACAACCTGATGGTAAAACAATATCGATTGATGTTTCCAAAGTCCACAGTATGGAGACAACAGAAGATACAGAGGAAGACTCGTGTCTTTGTTTTGATGAAATCTTCCTTCACGAAGATATTTCCAGTAGCAAAAAAGAAAAAGAATTAGAAGCAAAGTATAAAGAACTGCAGCAGTGGAAAGACAGAAATGTGTATGAAGAGATTGACGACAACGGAGAAACTTGTATTACACTAAGGTGGGTAATTACACAGAAGTTGATAGATAACCAACCGTCACTGAAAGCAAGATTGTGTGCACGAGGATTCGAAGCAGAACAAACTTTCAGAACTGACAGCCCAACATGTACCAGAGAAGGAATTCATACAGTATTAGCCCTCTTAGCTTCAAAAAAGTGGCAATGCAACTCACTTGATGTTAAAACCGCATTCTTACAAGGGAGCAAACTTGAAAGAAAAGTAATTGTGAAACCACCGAAAGAAGCGAAAAGTGGTAAACTGTGGCTTTTACAAAAGTGTGTGTATGGTTTAGCTGACGCTCCTAGATATGGTATCTAAAAATTAAAGAAGAACTCTCAAAGTTAGGAGCGAAACAGTCGAAACATGACCAAGGGATTTTTTACTTTTACAAATCCGGAAAGCTGACTGGCGTTATACTTTTGTTTGTAGATGATTTACTGTGGGGAGGTGATAAAGAATTCATACCTATTATTGAAAAATTCAAACATATTTCAAATAGGAATGGAGAATGACACATGCTTTAGATATATCGGCTTGCAAATAAAACAAAACCATCTTAAGAATGTCATAGAAATAGACCAAATTTCCTATGCTAATACAATAAAGATAATTGAAGTAAAATATATTAAAGAACCTACCCGGTCGCTTAACTCTAACGAACTTACAGAGCTAAGAAGTGTAATTGGGCAACTAAACTGGTTGGGGAATATGACAAGACCTGAAATTATTTTCCAAGTATCTGTGTTGAGTTCCAGAATTCATGCAGCAACAGTAATGGATATAAAGGAAGCCAATAAAGTTGTTAGATTTGTCCAAAACAACCAATCCTCCATTAAAATAAAGGGACTTGATAACAGCAAAGCCTTCACAATAGCATATTCTAATGCCAGTTTTAACAACTTAGGGACCGGACAGAGTCAAGGAGGACATATTGTATTTTTATCTGATGAGGAAAACCTTGTGCCTATTATGTGGAAGTCAAATAAAATTCGACATGTAGCTCGTTCAACCCTAGCGGCAGAAACATTAGCCATGACAGATGGATGCGATTCAGCCCTCCTTGTTGCAGCTCTTTCAAAAGAATGCGGGCTAATCAAACACACAAAAGTTACTGCAATAACAGACAATAAGTCTTTATTTGAGAGCACAAACACCACAGCCCTGGTTGCAGACAAACAGCTTCGAGTAGAAATTTCAGCACTACGTGAAATGAAGGAAAATAACGACTTATGTATCAAATGGATACAGAAAGAGCATCAGTTAGCTGATAGCTTGACTAAAAGTGGAGCCTCCTCAATTTACCTAAAAGAGGTTTTGTCCACTGGTTCACTTCAACAGTTCTCCAGTGAATAATTGTTGTGTTAAATGAACAAAAAAAAAAAAAAAATTCGAGTTTTCTTATTAAATGTGGTGTTTACAGACCGCATACTTTTCGATGAACATTACAAAAGCTTTTGCTACTCATTTGGGACATTACAGTTTGATTTATCTTAACTACATAATATCGAGAAAATTCTAACAGACTTTTAGCACTTATCCTATCGGAATATTATGAAACAGAAGTACATCCAAAGATCCACAAAAGAAAAGAAAGAAAAGAGAATGAGGGAGATTGTTCTGTCGTTCCAGGTTAGATAAAGAAACTTATAGAAAAAGAAATTTGCCGATCCGTGGGGATTAATTTATCGGAATTGTGTTGACTTTGTAAGTTGCCCTGGGGCTATTATTAAATTGGTTTTGTATGTTGTTGGAATGAGTAATATTGGCGTTGGTGAATACATATACGACAGACTTGCTGTTATTTGACTCTACGTAACTGTACTGACTGGATAACATTACTTATCAACAACGTCTTTACTAATACCTACTGACAAGACATACAGGTACATTTAATATTTTTATTCAACTTTTCAGTTTTCTCCCATCCAGACCTTTCCTATCTCTGGGACCTTCAGAGTAACTTTATGTCAATCATTGACAATAAATAAACCTTCTACGTCATTGTTTATATTATTAAACCACTTAAAACTTTGAGTTGACAAATTATAGATTCTGTTGGTGAATTGTTCCAGAACCGTCTTTTTCTAGAAGCTCCTCAAAACTTGACTTGAAGTCTTGGTATACCACCCTTAATGCTCTATAGTGAATCCTATTTATCTTATTGTTTAGGAGTCTGCTATGAAACATCCATAAAAGGTTATTATATTTGAACTGAGATTCAATGAATGATTTAAATAGTACTCTCCTTTTGTCTTGGGAAATGTAATTCGACATTCGTATTAATACACTCAGTTTTCTGCTTGCGTTTGCGCAAATTTCTGAGACATGGTCCTCAAGTTTTAAGGTGTTATTAATTTCTAATCCTAAAAGTTTTGCATGATCTTGTTCCCATATGATGTTTGATTCAAATTTAACAAATGATTTCTCATGTCTATATCCAGAAACAAGTAAACGATACTTATCAGAATTGATTTTCATATAGTTTGCTTCAAACCAAAAAATTGACAATTCAAAATTTTCCTCCAATTTTTCTAGAACATTTTTCAATGCCATGTCACACACATATGGGGTTTTGTCATCGTGAAATTGCAGATGTCAGTGGTTGGAATAAAAAATAAGTTATTCAACTAAATATTGAAAAGAAGAGGTCCCAAGACAGATCCTTGTGGGACACCGCAAATTAGATCTTTCCAGGAACTAAAAGTTGTATTAATCTTAACTCTTTGTTTCCTTTCAGCAAGATAGCTTAGAATCAATTGCAAGGACGATTTATCAAAACCATAATGCGTGAAGTTTAGCAATTAACAACTCATGATTTATAGTATCGAAAGCTTTTGATAAATCCATCAGCATGGCTCCCACATACCCGTTGTTATCATTTATACGTTTCCATTTCTCAATCATCGAGACTAGTGCCGTTTGAGTGTTAAAACCTTTCCTATATCCACAAAGAAATTTACTCAAATAATTATTGATGTGACATAGAATTTGCTTTTGAATAAGTCTTTCAAAAATTTCAGATGCTGTAGGTAAAATGCTTACAGGTCTGTAGTTTTTCACCGCAGTAGGATCGTCTTTCTTGTAAATTGGTGTTATATCTGCGTTTTTTCATTGTTTTGGAAAGGTGAAGTTTCCCAAGATTCATTTCTCCATATGCAGAGTAGAATTCAGAGCGTCCCTTTTTGGGGACATTTTTAGGGGTGCCCATTGCCTTTGAAGGTAGTCATTTTTGCTCTAGATTCTACTCTGAAATGCTTAGTAAATGTGGCGTAGTAATATCTGAGACGTCTTTGAGCTTTTGTGCAGGAATATTTTTAAAAGTACCTTGTTTTTTACTATCTAGTTGTTTGATTTCATTTTCAATATCTTTTAGTGTTACGTCTGTAAATGAAAATTGAGTGTCAGAGGAAATGTTATCTTTTATGGCCTTTATACTTGGATGATGCAAGTATTTTTGGATAGCTGTGTCTATTGGGTCACTGGAATTCCCTAGATTCGCAAATTCATCATCATAACCTCTGATATCAAGGCTTTTGACGGCCTTCTCAAAGAAATCGCTGAAAAGTGTTGCTGTGTGTTCCTTAGAATGTACTATTTCCCCTCCCTCTACTAAATTTATATTATTTGTTTTGTTGGTCTTATTTGATATGAAAGGCTCGACTGTTTTCCAAAACTTCTTATTGTCTGTTACATTTCGAATGTCTATGTTTTCGCAGTACTTTTTTCTCTCTTTTTTGTAGAGTTTGCTACAATAGTTCTTTTGTTTCTTATATAGTCCATGCGCATGCTCAGTTGGATTTTTCCTGTACTTAGTAGTTAATTCTGATCTCCTCATTATTGCTTTACGTAATGTTTTGGTCATATATGGTGCATGATTTGATCTAATTAATTTCTTTTTCATGAGTGCATGCAAGTCTAACACATTTAAAAATACAACTGTATAACTGTTCCCTTAATTGGTGTTTAAAATTCAAAAGATCAAAGTTTTTATAATCTCTGTAACAAAATTCCTTGAGCTTCCTTTTGAAATGAAATCTTGTGTGATGTCACCACTAATTTATGAAAATCTGACAAATAATCATTTTCTTTCTATGACAGTGGTATGTTGGAAACTTGAACATCAATTTGTGATCATAACATCTATGCAAGAAAGGTTTGATTGACTTTTAAAGCAGTTTTTTCAAGGACAATGTTTTTAGCGTCATGTTAAAGTGAGAAGTCAGCAAAATTGGGCTCATTCTCCTCTGCATTAAAATCTCCAGCTAAAAGAAAATTATCGCAGATGGAAAACTTGTCAAGAAACTTAGTGATATTTTCAAAGAAAGCACTATCAGATTTGGAAGGAGGGTGATAACCACTGAATAATAGCCATTTTGTTTTTCGAAAATTTAATTCAATAAATATTCCCTCGAACAAATCCGTAAGTGTTTTATTTAAAAGCTTGCATGGAATATCCTCTCTCACATATATCATTACCCCACCCCTGTTACGATTTCTATCTAACCGGAAAGGAATTGAGTAGCCACTTACATGAAATTGTTGTGTAGGAAAAGTGCTGTCTAATTTAGTCTCCGTTAAGATTAAAATGTCAATTTTCTTTTCAATAAAAAGCTTGCTTGACAATGGCATTTTGAATATAAAGTTCTATAGAGTTTTCCTCTTCCAGTTTTTATTATTCTTATTAGCTAGCTATGAATCTGTTGTTGTATGTATTAAAGATGACGTCAAAGTTGCTATTCCTTTGTGAATAACGTTGAGTGATTTATAAAATATTACATAAGATGGTATTAAGGCTGCATACCCACATTTGAGGCCACAGTTAGTTTAACATTTGTTTACTGTCATCCTTCAACTTAAAATTGTGATGCGCGATGAGGTAATTATTAATTAAATAATTATTTTATCCGAAAGTCTCCGTCATATAAAAATAATGTCTTCTTAAAAATAAAAAACTTTTCAAAACTTTGTATTTCAATTTTATGTATTTTATAAATTATATAACTCCCTTATTATAAAGATAATAATATTATCAAAACAGAAGGAAAGTTAAGCTATAGAAGAATCGTATTCAGTCGAAAAAAAGTTCTGAATTTCAAATCGGAAGATTTAGCAGAACGCTAATATTCTTCAAAAACAGCCCTTATTATATAAACGGACCTGTGTTACACAAGCTATAGAAAACCACTATCTCTTCAACACAATTTCTAATTACACTTAAAGTTTCTTGAATGGAGGAGAATATACGGGGAGTTTCAAAGTTTCTCGCAGTTATTTTATCAATATATTTCATTCTTTATGAATTCAAATAAATTTACGGGAAGTTTCAGAGCTTCCAAGAAGTTATTTTGTCAATATAATTCATTCTTTAAGAATTTAAACAAATTTATGGGAACTTTCAAAGCTTCTACAAAGTTAGTTTGTCGATATAATTCGTTCTTTATGGATTTGAACGAATTTACAGGAAGTTTCAAAGCTTCTACTAGACTAGAAATCTAGTCCAATTTCCTATATTTCGAGAATCGGTTTATTTTAACATGAGCGATATTTTTTTCTGTGCATAAATTGGACTAGTGGATATTGCGAGAAATCTGATATGAAATTACTGGTGGCAGAAAATCAGAAGCCCATAGCATTTGTGACGGGCGTAAATTGTATTGGTAAAAAAGTTTTTTATAACGCAACGGTCAGTTATTGTCAACCGGTACTGTAAAAATCAAAACAAATTCCAAAGATTCATTTTTTGTAAACTAAAATGGTAGACAGGTAGATACCATAGCCACAAGATATTCCTCCTCTTGACTGTATAGCTATGGTGGGTAGATACCTGGTTATTAAAGACAAAATAATTTTTTAAACGATAGTCTTTGGACTTTGTTTTAGCTAGCTATTTAGTTTTCCCAGCCAGTAGACTTTTTAACAAGTTTGCTGATTTAAATTATAAGCTAAGCAAACAAAAATGGCAGCTTGCTCTGAGCTGGCTAGGTAGGCCCCTACCTGAAATCTTTTATTAGACTACTTCTAAAGATGTCTCGCCTTAAATTATTTTATTAGGAATATCTAACGCCAGTTTATGTTTCTAACCTCTACACCCAACCCAAATTATAGCTAGCTGGTAATATGCTGCAAAATTTTTCTCAGTCTGCAATGTCAAGAGTTTAGTATATTAGTTTCGAAGTACCTCTGAAGTGATGTAGCTAGCAGATAATGCTGCCTGCTGTATTATTTGGAAAAATTATAAGTAAATTCAAGGAAACTCTTGGTCTTTATATTTCTCAACAAAAAGGGGCTATTATGCGTCAATTCTTTAATGCATTTCTGTATATAGGTTTAGATTTTAGGAGAGTTTTAATTGTTATCTACGGGTGAGTCTATTGCCATTAAAACTGGTTCTGCCGACAATCTTTTCTGCTCTCAGCAGTAGCTTTTCATGGCACGCAGTAGGTTTTTTAAACTGGGTATTTCTGTGTGCAATGTGCTGCGAGAAAAAAAATAAATGAAAATAATTTCAACTCCTAGGATTTAGTGAATATATATAGCTATCAGTATCAGTTACTCTTTTTTCTTTATTATCACCTCTTTTATTAATATAAAAATAGCCTCAAATGAATGTGGAATTTGAAAAAAAGAATCGAAGCGATGTTGACACATCAAAAAGTTATTTAGACCGCTTTCCATAAAATCAATGTTTACATTTATCGATTATGTAATCTTTTTTCTGAGCGGCAAAAAGATGCAGACTGCCAATGGGAAAATGTAAACAATGGATTTTAAAAATTTATCACCAAGGAATTGGTAACTAAGGAAGGAGTATGTCAATTTTTTTTAATTATTATGCAGTATATGAAAGATAGAATTTTTCCTCAACCAGAGAAACAAAAAATAATGTATAATTTTGAGCTGTTTCGCCACTAGTGATTTTGATTTTATTGCCTGTCAAGTTTTTCTAGCGATAAAGGCTTGCA
>JANSTP010271259.1:0-10394 GCA_025330745.1 Cladonema radiatum | reverse complement strand
TGGAACTTTTATTTAAAAATCGTAAATAATAATTGAAAAGCAAGAAAGAAACACATATAATTTTATGAGTATTTTTTTCATATAATTTGGATTTCCAACCTTGTTACCAAACCTCTATTTAAACTTCGTTCAATCGCTTTCTAAGGATAGGTGGGAACAAGATTCGGTACCCATATATCCTTCATACGCAAGCATTGCTATTGTAGAAACTTACTACTGCATTAGTAGGCTAGTTCCTAGTCGGTTTCGTTTTATATTTTTGGCGCGTTATATAGCTTTAGCGAGACGGGAGCAGGAAGAGCTGAGAAACGTTTTTCCCGATATCCGTTCGCCACCGCAAAAAATTTTTTTGCCATTAAAAAAAATAAGAGAACGACTAGGTCTAGTCTAATGCATTCGCAGACAAGCTCTTGCCATTTCTTGACAAATCGTGAAGAAGGGCTTCCCAATATACCGTAAATTTTCTGAGAGGAGTGAAAATCGAGCTGGCCTATTTGTAAAGTCGTGTCCCTTAAAATACTTTTTGTAACAACAGCTAGATTTCCTCGGTGATCACACTTACTGGTAACTTTGCACAGCAATATAAAAGCGTACTTAGGTTCAATTTCTTACCTTAGAACCGACTGAACCTAAGCGCTAAAACATCAACCAGTAATAACCGATAGTGAACCGGTGGAATCGGTGGAACCGATAAAGAAACCAATTGAACCGTCTTGGGAACTCATAGGAACCGAGAGAGAACCAGTGAAGTCGATAAGAGAATGAAGGGAACCGTTTTGAGAGCCCTTAGCAATCGAGAAAGAACCAGGGGAATTGATAAGCGAAAGAAGGGAATCGTGTTGGGGGCCCATATGAATCGAGAAAGAATCAGGCAAATCGAAAAAAAAATGAAGGGAACCGTTTTGGGAGCCCATAGGAATAGAGAAAGAACCAGGGGAATCGATATGGGAACCGTGTTGAGAACTCATAGGAGCCAAGCCAGAGAATTATTTCAAAATGGAAGAGCGAAATAACCGTTTTTAGGACAATCTCACGTCTAATCACCTTGGTAAATCATTTGTAGGATCTGATCATATGTCATTTGTTCGGACTTTGAGATATCCATAATTTGAAATTTTTACGGGCCGGTAAAGGTTCGAATCCTTAGGCGGCTTACTCTCCGGTTGTTTAGTAGAGCAACTGTCAACTGACCTTGTAAGCACAAATGGGAGCACGAAATGCGCTAAGACCCAGAGGCATCGGTTTATATAGGCCACCAGATGGTGTAGCTTAGCTCAACTAACGTTAAAGAAAACTTAACCCTGCAAAGTAATGATGTTATCATTATAAAATTGCTACAGGAGTGATTTTGTGCAATATGAAGTTCTTTTGTCGCAATTTCTGTACTTCTTGTGCTTCATAAAAAGAATAACTGTATTTTCAGGATACTTCTTAGCTACAAAAATTACATACTGTAATTCGTATTGATTCCCCTGTGGATTCCCCCTGTTCCTTAGAAGATTCCTCCACTGATTATTTTGGTTCCCTATCGATTCTCAAATATTGCTGTCGGTTCTCCCAGTTCCTTAATCGGTTCCCTCATCTCCTTACTCAATTCCACCCGGTTCCACTTAGTTCCCCAATTGGTCTCCCCGGTTAACGTTTTATCACTTGCGCCGGCAGAATTGGCTTTTTTTTTCTACATTCAAATTCGATAACTAGTCTATCTTCAAAGGCACGGTACTACCTAGACTATAAGTAGTCTAATTTAGGCGGCAAAGTCGAAACGAGAAACTACCAAAAAGTTTTTAAATAGGCAAATGAAAAACGTTAAAAACGTTCTTACGTTTCGGCGCCTCAGCACGCTAGAAAGATTTTGGAGCCTCTTGCGTTCTTTCATATATGTTCAGGATCACGTAACCAATTTTACGGATGCCCTCTGTATTACGCGTGTTTAATTCTACTACAACCTTGACTACAACACATTATAACGTTTTAGGTGTTCCTCTGATCGCTGGGGGGCGTATGAATGGCCATTGAACCCCATATCAATCTCATTATAGGTATTGACACCTTCCACTACCCTCACAATAGACAGAAACCGCATTCGATGATGTAATCTATTCTTCTCTTCTCCGCCTCATTTCCAGGTATGCGAAGTTTTATTGGACGAGAAATTGAAATTATAAAGTTTGATTGGATAATAAGCAATATAATGACATCATTTTTACTTGAAAAAGAGACGGAGAAGAGAAATGCAAGGTTTTCACTGTAAGAAAACATTACATCATCGAATACGGTTTCTGTCTATTGATTTCCCATCTCCTAAAAAACCCTTTTTCCAGAGATTTTTGCCTTATATTTAAAGAAGACGGTTTTCACAGCAATGAGACTAAAAATATATAAAATAAGAACTGAGAGTACCCACCCGCCCCTTGTGAGAAAAAAACGTAGCAGCTATGCGTTAAAAATGTATTACGGTTTTTAAGCATAAAGAGCCAATTTTTTTTTTTTCTTCTTCTATGTTGCTCAAACATGAAATATTTACGGACTTTGGTCAGCTAAAGAACGCGCAAGCGTAGATTTAGTCTAGCGCAAGCGTGAAAACTTGGTTAAATTCGATCTACAATTAAATGTCCAACTCACAATTCAGACTAAAAATCAAGCACTGGAAAGCCCAAGTTATGGAGATGATCAGCCATTCTCTAATTTCTTTATTTCCTATACACATTGAGAATATTTCGAAAAGTCCCGCGGCACAACAAGGGTTAATATGCGAACAAGAAAAGTAAAATCTGTTTGAACAAAGCTCATCTATTCTGAAAACCGTATGGTTAACCGCTGACTCTATGACCGAGTGTACCTTTGAAAATGAAAACGGTCGAGCTGGAGTTGATTCGTCATAATAAGTTGATTCTTTTTTAGATATATTAGTTTCGCGTGATAGACAAGAGGGTAAAATGAACTTATCATGGCGTGAAATCTGTAATATGATGAATCTAACATACCTTTAATTGGTTTAAGTGCGAAGCATATCTTCCCACAAATTTTAAGATTTAGTAGGCCCTGTTTAGACCAAAAAAAGTGATACATTTTTTCTACTTCATAGTGAATAGATCTTTCGTACAATGGTTGTTTTACCTAACCGAATTCTGATATATCGGGTCTGACGTTTTGATTTTGTGATAAATTATATAAATAGTACCCCCTTCAGTGGCGGCACAACGGAGAGGTGGGCGAGGGGGTGCCGTGCCCCCAGGCGCAGGACCTTAATGGGGTGCTCTCTTGCTTTGAATAATTTAGAAACAGAGAAAAAAACGAGTTTGAACGCAAAGAGGGGCGCAAAATCTTGTTTTTGCCCCCGGGCGCAATGAAGGCTTGCCCCACCATTGACCCCCTTACCGTTTATGTTACTATAAGATTGATTATCAAATCCATAGCATCGTTTTATAGTTTTCTGTTAGAAATTTCGATCTGAGAAAAGCTTCTTTCATTTACTCTTCGAACAAACAAAGAAGGCATGGGGACCAAGTTGTCTTAAGGTCGGTTCACACAAGGCAATTATTGGCGATTACACGTTTTTCGCATAAACAACACCTTTTTCCACTTGAGGCTCGATGTTGCTTAAAATTCAGTGATTTTGAGGGTTACATATTGCTTAGATGTTGCTTTGTCTAGTATTTTTTCTCATCAAAAAAGAACCGCAAAAGTTTCATTTGTATTACTCCAATACAATTGTATTCAATAAGTTTGATGTTCTGTATTTGAGGTATTTACATGTAGCCAGTGGACTTATAAATTATGATATTACGAATTTTCTCACTACTTTGTCCTAAACTTCACTTCCGTAAAACTGTTTCTTCAGAGATCTGAGGCTCAGAGTGTTGCTTAAGTATTGCTTAAAAATGGCTATTTTGAGCCTAGTGTTGCTTATAAAAGTGATGCTTATAAAGAAAAGCGTGTATTGAAGAGGCGATTTAGAGTGAGCGATTATTAGCGATTGATTTTCATCGTCATGGGAACAATAATGGGAACTCGTAAATAATATAATTCAGCAGATCGTTTTTTTCATAGAACATCTCGTTATTTTTCCAGACCAACTTGTCATTTTATTTATCGACTCGTCAACTCGCAAATCGTAGAAGCAACCCAATCACATATATTTCCCCTTAAAATGTTGTTATTTTGGGAATTCACTATTTAAGTGAAACTTTATTTGACAAACCTGATTCAGTGGCGCAGAGAGACCCTGGACGGTGGATGGCCCGGTGTATTTTTGACTCCAATTTCGAAATCCCGATCTCAGTACATTACAGTATAAGCTCGATAAGTGGAACCTCTATGGGACCCTAAAAAACCGTTCCACTTATCGAATGTTCCTTGCGAATGTTCCATTTATCCGATGCACTCGATAAGTGGAACCACAGTGAAACAGTTTAAAAAGTTCCACGTACCAAAATTTTATCTTTCTTTTTTCAGTTTTATTCTCCATTCTTTTCCTTAGAAATCTGCATTACTGTCACGTCCGATATTTGCTACTTTTTGTTTTCGCTTATTGACAGAAATAAAATATCTTCAGAGAATATTCGAACAAAAAGCCTTCTTTTCAAGGGATTTCGAGAAAAGTTCCACTTATGTGAAAGAATATTGTTCACTGGACCGAAAATATGGTTCCAGTTATTGAAAGATCCACTTATCGAGGGTTCCACTTATCCGACTAAAATAAGAGAGGTTTGTTAAACCAAAACCAAGGGACCGGAGAAATTGGTTCCACTTAGTGAAAGTTCCAATTATCCGAGGTTCCACTTATCGAGCGTATACTGTATTGGGGTTTTTTATTACGGGTCGGGTAGTTTGCATATGATATTTTCTCATTTTTATTGGTTTTCTGATATCCGCAAACGACAAATCTGCTTTATGTGTTGACCTACGACATTACTATTTTTTTAGGGGATGAATATTTACATAGTCTTATCGAGAAGTTAGCAGTGAACTCCTTGATCTTATGTAGCGTTGGTTAATCAAAGAACATATGGTTAGCAACGACAGGGAATCTAATAAAAATATAAACTGTGAAAAATAGTAAATATTTTTCTGATTTCTCTCCTGCTATAGGAATATTTTTTTAACTTATAGATTCTATTTGCTCATAAATAACCTCACTTTGTTTTCGCTTATTCTTGTTTATTTTTATACGTCCACAAAACCAATAACACTTAAAAATCTGTGGTCGTTATTTGGTCGTCTGCGGCCGTTGTTCAATGTTCTGCTAAGCAACACGGGAATGCTTCGGCCAGTGTTCAGTGCCACGTGCTTTTGTTTTGATTCGGTTTTAGCGCTCAACATTTACAAACTTTCACAGTAAAAATGTTTTGGAGAAAGATTACTAAGGCATTATTGTATTTTACTTTTATTAAATTAATGTTCTTGTAAAATTTAGATTACGTGTCATCATATCATCTCAAGCATTCAGTGTGCTTTGTGTTTTTAGAAAAATGTGTTTTTAGCAGTTTGTTTTTAGTGTATTTTCAGAAGACCTTAATCAAGAAACTGTTAATTTTTAGAAGTTTATTCATTATTGTGTGTCTCTATGTGACAGACACCAGTTTGCATCCCATGTTATGCTCATGCCCAAGTCAATTTAATGAATGATCTAAGTTACAACAAAAATAAGGGGATTTTCTGAACCCTAAGGATGTATCAAGCAAGTCACTATAATATTTCAGCAGCAGGTGATCCTATATGCCATTGCACTAAGAGATATCCTTGACCCACACAAAATGTTTTTGGCTCTTGGTGCATGAAATGCTAATTTAGACAGAAATTAGCCCATTTTCCTTACATTTTCCAAGCATATTTTTCTAGTTACATGAAGCCTGTTTTTCTAATATTTTTTATTTCTGCATTAACAATTGGGATCCATCTTGGATAGGTATTGTTTTCGCAATTTTTCTGGAGTGCTCCTGAGGTCTGAGCCAGTCTGAAGTGCAGCAGTTTTTGACGAGATCTCAGATGTAACAGCATCTAGAAAAGTGAGCCTCAAGTGCAACTAAAAATTAAGTTTTGTTGAGCTTTTTAAGTTCTTCATCTGAACTTGTGAGATAAATGGAGGGCTGACATTTTTGCTGAATTACTATTTGCTAGGGACATGGGAGCGTACCAATTGTGAAAAACGTTAAGTGAAACATATACCTCGAAAAGAAATCTGGTATGCCACCAGCAGACATACTTTTCAGTTTGAGATCTGAAGCAGTGCTCCCAAATATTCCAGAAAATAAATCTTCCGAATGTATGAAGATTTTTTGCTTTTTCCCCACTACGCCTACTACTTTTTAAAAATTAATGATGCAGAGTATACTGCACAAATTTCCCTTCATCTTCATCTCCCCTTCCTGTCATCTTCCCTTCATCTTCAGGTCGGTATACCGATTTTGGGCACACAAAAAATGTGCCCAAATTAGATAAAATTTGCATAAGGCATACCTTACTTATTCTTTCCTGCTTCCTTGTGTTACAATTATATGCAGAAAATGTGAGGAAAAAGGCTCTAATCACAGAACCAAATGTAAAAACCTCTTTGCTTCGTGTGAGGAACATTAATTTGGACATAGGTAATTTGGGCACAAATATCAAAACGACCTTTACTATATTTTTCTGTATTAACCCTTGATCTTTTGTTTGTAACGGTTGGCAGCACATTTGGAAGAGAATCTTAGGATTCCAAGTTCAAACCCATGCCTCGACTGTCTAACGAGCACAATATCTTTCTGTCAGGAGATGATTGTATGCACATAAGAGAGCATAATTTTGCTAGGACCTCTACATCAGTAATGACATATATTTGAGACTGCTTTGGAAATTAGGCTATGGCACTGAACTGTTTCATCCCTGTCACCTTAGAGTGGTTAAGCAAAACTTACCTACTTTACCTACTTACCTGGACATGGAGGACAAAATAGGGTATCTCTTTAGGAAAAATATGAATATTCCAGACAGTCTGACACAATTTTATCACTTTTTCCAAGGGCAAAAAAATCCTGGAAAATCATACGTCAATAGGGGTGTACATAGTTCAAATGGAATAGCCTGTTGTGCTTCATGAATGAATCAGTTAAGAAAATACAGCATTAAAAAAAACAGATTTCATTAAAGACATAAAGACTCCTTAAAAATGATAGTGATAGCTCTCTTGTGATGAGTGTTTATTGGAAAATATCAACTTTTTTCAATACATCATTGAAATATCTATAATTTGACCAGACCACCTGGACTTTTAAATCAGTTAAATGATAGTTTTTTTCTTGAATTCATACACTACTTCAGATTCCATAGATTTTAAATTCCAAATATGAAAAGTATGTGCAAGGGCAAATATTTAATGAGTTACTTGACTCTATTTTACTATCTTGCATTTAATAAAGTACTTTATGGGATAGGGGGTATTTTATCCATCAGAAACAGATTTTGGAGTTTCCAGATTTCATTGGTAAGACACAGGTTTTTTGAAGAATAAGTATTTACTGAAGATTTTCAAATTGTAATTAATTTTGTGACTTTTCGATGAGGTTTCATAATTCATAATGGTGAACAAATGTACAGCAAAGAAGGATTTAGTTATTGGAAAGCATAATTTTCTCAAAGATTTGATAAATATAGAAGTTATGTTTGTTGTTGAGTTATTTTATATTTTTGGATATAACTTTATTGGTAGTATCGTTATATAAAATTGTATTTTCATTCATGTAGGCAGTAAAATCATGGTGAAATATGCACACTATATATAACATTTTTCTTATCTCTTCTGCAATCGTTTTATGTTATGGCCAATTTTCGAGAGAGTTTTGGAATAAGAACTATCCAAAACTGGGGTGAGCGCAACGTGTTTTGATTATTTTTAATATTTTTTCTGTTTCTTGTTTCTAAATTTTTGCCGATTTGTTTCGTTCTGTACTGCTATTCTATACTTATTTCACATTAAATTGCATTATACAGTTTCATCTTTTGTCTTAGATACACAACTACTTGGGATGGGTTCTGGAATACTCTATCAACTGATGTGACTGAAGATTATGGCAGAAAGAAACCAACTGGTGGTTGTCCTGTTTGTGATGCAAAAAACTGTAATAAAGATGGAATTATTAAAAATTCATGCGGAAAAATCAAAGGAAATCAGGAAAAAGTGTAAGTTTCCAGGTTCAGACAATCCTGTAATGCAATGGAAGTTTGTCTTAAAGGGATTCCAAGGTGAAAATATAAGTTGGATTCAAATGAAAGAGGCGAAAAAATGATGAATGCCAGTTTTTATTTCATCTCCATCCGACTTTTCGTTCTCGAGATATTTGATGTTAAAGATTTGTCACTTAGGGAATTTCCCTAAAATGTTGAAGAATTTGTGATGTCATCTAGTGTATAGAAAAATTGCCCCAATCTTAAGTTTTAAATATCTCAGGTTATAACAGTGCTATTGAATTATAAACTTTCATATTGATAATAGATGTGCATTACACCACTTCTGCAACAAATTTTTTGATAAATATGCTTTGGGTCACTAGTCCCAGGCCCCTTTCGAAAATCATGCTGTCCTCGATTTAGAGCTTTTGAAAATATATTTTAAAACTATTTTTTATTCTTAAAGTTCTTCAAAAGATTCCGAACTCAAAAAACGAATTCATTTATTGAAAAAAAGCTTTGTTGGGTAGATATTGAGCTTGAACAAAAAACAAAAAAGGGCCTGGAACTAGTGAAGAATAAATTATTTTTGAAAAATTTTTTCGAAATTGAATACTCTTTAATGTTTACAAATTATGTTTAAATTTTCATGCATGGAATTTTATTATAATCTGAGATATTCAACATTCAAGATTGGTGCAATTTTTTGATACACTAGATGACATCACAAATGCTTCAACTATTTAGGGAAATTCCCTAAGTGACAAAATTTTAAACGCAAATATCTTGTGAACCAAAAGTCGAATTGAGATGAAATAAAAACTGATGATCATCATTTTTTCTCCTCATTCATATGAACCCAACTTATATTTTCACCTCGGAATCCCATTAAGAGATGATGAATGTGAATAAAAACTGAGTAGAAAAATAAGAATAAAGAAAGAAAATTTGACTACGCAAAAGTAAGCTAAAAATATCAGTAGAAACACTTTAGAAAGTCTCTTTCCTTGTATTGTATGCTGATGAAATGAAAATTTAAAATTGCAATCTAATATGTAAATATGATGCTAATATTATCTTCTTTGCTGAGGAAAGCTGATACTTAGTAGAATCACTGACAAATCAGTTTGATAGATTCGGATGGCTCTGTGACACTAATGATTTAGTAGTCATTGTAACCAAGGTGGAAATTACTCAAAAGATTTTTTATATTTTTTCATAAACACAATAGCAGTTTATTCACCCTGAGATGGCATGAATCGGTGGTTCTTAGGGGTCAAAAGGATGAAGGATGGAGTTAAATATAACTTATATTGAGATTTAGACTAGGCTATTCAAACATCTAAAGACCTGGTTCTAGGTGGGAAGGGTTATAGTGTGAATGTTTCTGCAGCTATTTAAGGTTACTTTATGGAGAATCGCAAACGTTTATTTGGAACTTTGTTGGAGAAAAATTTTATACTTAACCAAACGATCTAATTCTGTAAACTAGAAGGTTTTCCTTTTTGTCTTCAATACAGAAACTATGAAAACCACAAATTTAAACTTCTTTTTGAAGGATTAATGATGTACAAAACTTTTATGAACATAATGGATGAATTCATAACCTTCTTGTCTTACTATGGTGATGGCTAGTATGGAATGAATAATTACTTTCATTTCAGTTTTAAGAATGTTAGAGCATGATTGATAGTAAACTTAGAAAAGCTGAAGGAAATTCATAATATCTATTTAATTTCAACCCTTACTTTTATTTAATTTTTGGAATATTTATGTCTTCCAGAATATTTGCTCCGACAAGTAGTGAAAAAATCAAGGAATTATATGCAAGCACTTTTCCCGGTTCAAATAAAATCAAAATTCTGTAAGTGTTGTTTATCACTCATGGATTTTTTTGTGAAACTCTGTTACAACGAAAAACTCTTTTACAGCTCTTTAACAATTTTGTTTTTTGTGTCAATTTTTTTTCTTTTTTTTTTAACTCCCAATACTGTTTTTTGGTTAGTATCATATGGATAATCTTTATTGTTTAGACTCCTACTAATGAATCCAATATTAATGTAAATATTTCAAAGAGATGAAACACGTTGAGTTGATTAATCTTTATTAACACAACTAATAATACTAATTGGTATGATATTAATTTTGTGCATGATATTTATATTTTGAATTATTACCCGTCTAAGCGGGCCGAAAGTCGATATAAAATAATTCGACATTTTGATTGGTTGAATAACTCTTGTTGC
>JANSTP010271258.1:0-19743 GCA_025330745.1 Cladonema radiatum | reverse complement strand
TCTCAGTTTCCCATAGAAAAATAGAGCAATTGTGGCTATTGAAAATAAAGTCTGAAGGATATGTGTGGCTGAGAAATTTTTTTAGACCTTCACAATTTAATCCTAATTACCAATTTAAACAAGAGTATTGGTATGATTAGACGACTGCCGAATTTTCCTCGAAAACCTTTACTAACTATATACAAGGCTTTCATCTGACCTCACCTAGACTATGCCAACATCATATACGACCAAACGAACGATAGCTCTCTTTATGATAAAATCGAATGAGTTCAATATCAAGTGTGTCTCGCAATAACATGAACAATTCAAGCTTGGGGAAGTGTAGGCACCACACCCACATTTTTCTTTTTGACAAAATTAATTCTCAAGAAAAGAAATATTTGTAAAAATATTCAAAAGAGAATATTCATAAAAAAGATAATTCAGACAGCTGCATAGAATTGACCTTCATTATTAATATGGAAAAAAAACAAAGTAAAAGAAAATCTCATTTCTTACTCAAGCAAAAAGTATTTGTTTCAACAAACCTGTCTGAATAGAGTAGAAAGAGGTTGAATACTTTGAATTATAGTAGAAATCAACACTATAAATGCTGAAGGTCTTGGGAGAATGTGTTGTTTCATTGTCTACTTGAATTAAGGTCTAGGACAAGCCAAAACTGGTAGATAGTTTTTATATGTCACTGAAAAGGAGTAAGAGAATGTGGGAAAAATTTAACTTCATTAATAAAGTTTTACCAGAGATTTGCAACTTATTCGTGCTTTTACAATGCTGATGCAGAATAAATACATCTACTTATACACTGTATCTTGCCAAAATTTGAATGAAGTATTTTTTCGCCTAAGTATTTTGTGATTTTGTAAAAAACTAATTTATGGTCAAGAAATCAGTACTTTCTTCATTTATATACTTTTTACTTTTAGTCTTCACCATCTCGACCACCGAGACCTTGTCAAAAATGACATTTCCTGCTGAAACATAAGAATTAACCTGATATAAAACTAAAATCTTTGAGTGCCATATCTCAAAAGGATCTTGTTAAAAACTTACGTAAAAAGGGTATCAGGAAGTACAATTTAGAACAACTGAAAGCCCAAGAACCCAAAACTATGCCATGAAAGATCCAAGGTTGGGCAGAAAGCATCATGTGACTATCTCATAATGTGCAGTGAATGTTTTGGCTTTTATTGGAGACCGTCACTCCAAAGACACTGCTGGAACTGCTCAATTGATGGGATTAAGTCATCTGGAATTCCAGTTCCATATAAGGAAACTATAGTTCTGGATGAGATCAAAGCTGATTTCAAAAAACCTGTTCTATCGTCATTCAGAAATGATGAAATTGGCGAATTCATCAGAGAAAACAGGTTGATTTTGATCATCGGTAGTTTTTCATATGAAAAGGTCAAAAGAAAACAAAATAAAAAGTTGCAAGTAAGGCCATCATTTTCTGCTTTATTTTAATTTTATGAATTAATTTTTAACCCTATTTATCATGGGCAATTTTTGACTAGATTTACATGGGGGGTGTGGGGGGTGGCTTATCCGCCCTCAATTTCTCAGCAACTAAAAATTCCAAAGTAATCAAACTTTGCACGCTAATAGCACAATCTTAGGTGTACAAAATCATGCCCTCAAATTTTTGATGACGTCACTTCTATTAGGATGACGTCATTATTTACATACCATGGTATGCCAAAAAATGACGAAAATTAAACAAAAATTAACTAGCATAGCTACACCTAACGAATTAGCTAGCATAACGAAAAGGTGGCTAGCAAAGCTATACCTTGCAATCTTCCCATTTTCACCAAATATAAATCATTCAAATTGCATATTTATCAGATTATTTTTAAAAATGAAGATATGGTTTACGGTTTTATTCAGGCTTCTAGTGATTATACTTTAAAAAATGTTTAACATCAGTAAGTCCTGACCACACAGAAAATATTTATGTCTTTCCTTATACAGTATAGTTAAAATATGGCAACTTATTTGAAATCTTATTGGCTTTAAGAACAAGTTTTTGTAGTTTGTTAGTTTTATTATTATCAGTTTAATATAAAGTCAATATGGCATGGGGATTTTTCTTAAGATTAAAAAGCTTTCTCAGGAAGTTTTTTTTGAGACTTCACCTGCAAGGCAGCTTCTAGTTTTTTATTCTTTGTGCTAATCCTGAAGTTTGGCACCTTGTACAAATTCAGAATGCACACAAAAGTTGGAAATACGTTACTGTATTAAAGATAGGAACAGATGGAAACATTTTTCATGGGCTTTCTCTCTGACGAAAGTGAGAGTTTGCAGCCACCGTCAAAAAAAATTATTATTTTTTTCTTTGTGCCAATTCTAAAGTTCAAAATTCGCCAAAGTTTTCCTCAGTCATAAAGATGCTAGTGATGGAAATAGAGAGCACAGAGATATAAGTGACAAATATGGCCTTAGAAATAGGGTGGGTGGTAGCATGAGTGACAGAAATGGGGTTGGAAAGAGAATAATGAATGCAACAAACTTCACGAGGATTAATTTGGAAATGTTGACAAGTGTATAAACAACACTGCAAGCTCTTCACTTGATGGTGCTGTGAATGGAAATAAGAATCAGCGTGAGGACATCAAGGAGTAAGCTTAACTAAGCGTCAATAGTAAGCTTCTTTTAATCGCATCGTTTTTTTTCTGTAGTTTCAAGGGTTCAAAATACACTAACCCTAGTGACATACCATTAGCCCTATCCATGTTGAGCTTTTTGAGGATCAAGTCTATGATCCAGTTGATGATCATGCGCGGTTACTGGGTGCGCACTGCAAAAACTTATAACTTTTACTATATTTTACAGTTTTTCAAGCTATACTTTTCAAGTTATTAGCGAAAATAGAATCTTGTGGCAGAATACTCCCACTCACCCCCAACAAAATTAAGGGTAATAAATAAACAGTTTGTAACTTGTTTGAGATTCTAATTATCTACGCTTAGTATCATAGGTGGGGCATCAATGTTATCAAATTAAATTAAAATGTTATCAAACATTTTATTACTAATATGAAGTCTACATCTCTTAAGGTTTCAATTTGCGTTTGGTACCGTTATTGAGAGGAGCTGTGGCGTCATAGTTGCAACTTTAAAAGGTCGTAGCATCTAAACTAGAGCCCAAAAACTTACTCTTTTATTAAAAAAATGATCAGCATAGAAGCACCTTTTCATTGATGTATTGGTTTATAGTTTGTGATGAGATTTATTTTTTCATGACTAAAAAAATGACGTCATTGATCACGTGATTTTGGGAACTTCCCAAAAAGGGTACCAAAAGAAAATTGAAACCTTGAGACATGTAAACTTCATATTAGTAATAAAATATTAGTAACATTAAGTGTAAGAATCTTGGGAATAATGCCCTACCTATCAAAACCTATTGCATGAGTGTATGAGAGTTACAAATAAATACTGAAGTCTGATAACAGACTTGATAAACAGAGAAAGCAAAAAAAGTCTAAGTCACATTTTGGATCCTATGTTAGCAGAAACAATAATGATTCCACTTTGCCTGTACTTGACCCTATTCAGGCCGGGCTTTTGAGGGGCTCGCAGAAGCCGGGGGGGGGGGTAGCATTTTTCACCTCCCTCTAAGAAGTCAGGAACCAATCAGGAAACTCATGCCCAATCGGCATGAAACTTTCAGGGATGAAAGTATGTCATCATATTGGGCATTTGGTACCATAACCAATATGTTGACGTCATCAATTCCCTGATGACGTCATCATACTTTTTTGGTGTCTCGCAACCCTAAAAATACTTATTCTCACATATTTAGTGATAATTTGGGTTGTAGATGTCAATATAAGGTGAAATTTTGCAGTTCTGCATCATTTCTGTTCCTCTTTCAGATAAAATAATCAAAATTTGAAAAATAAAAAAAATAGGAAAAAACATTCAAATTTTTTTTGGGTTTTTGGGCATTACCGACCCTAATTGGGTCCTGGGCCCATGCCCCCGAAAAATTTTTTTTCCAAAAATTTTCTGGCAATCTGGTCACAATAAAATTTGTTGAAAACGCACAAAGTTTAATGCAAAAAGGATTTGTCGTTTCTGAGTTATTTTAGGAAATCTACAGGGGGGGGGGGTGAAAAATGCCCCCCCCCGCCTGAATAGGGTGAAGAAATTCTCCAAAATTTTCCAACGAAAAGAGCCCAGAAAAGAAAGGTTTGGTCCTTCCTTTATTGGTTCTGTGCTAACCTATAATATAATTTTTTTAAGCTTCTCTTTCGATTTCAGAATACTTCATTGAAGATTTATCAATGCCAATTTATAAAGATAATAGAAAACAACCCGTCCGAACTGAAGAGATCTTAAAAATCCTGGCAGATCATGATGAATTAGTGGAAAGCGATAAAGTATGTAGTGCTGTACCAGTATTCGTCCACAAAAATGTTGAACTCATAGTTGACACACGACAATTGATGCACTGGCGTGACCTCCAATCGGTTATGATTGGTGGGCTCAAACAAAAAAAAACGAAAACATTCAAGTTTTTATGTCAAGATAATTCATTTAACAAAATTGATTCAAGTAAAATTATGTACGATATAGAGGCAAAGAGAGGCAAAAGCTCTGATTTCCAAAATGATATTGTTGTAATATAGAAATATGGTATTGAGCATCCTGAGCCTCTTTTCTGTGTCCAATAGTACTTTGACGAAGACGAACACCCTATTGATTTCACGCACATACATTGAATTGTCAAGGATAAAGTAAGCCATGTTCCAACATGCCTCAAACAAATTACTCCACTAGAAAAAAAAATTAAATCACTTTCAGAAGCTGGACTTAAAGGGAAAGAATAATTTAATTTGATTTTGAAAGATGCCAGTGGTTTTGAGCATGGAAAAGCCGGAAACAATATACCAGCCTCTAAAACTCAAATATATAACTTGTCAAGGAAGTCAAAACGAAAATGAAATGAATTAGTTGAGCTAGTAGATAAGTGCGACATGCAAAAAGATGTGAATAATGGCTTTTTGAGAGAAATTTGCACAGCTCCTGAACTGAGTATAGTTCTTGCAACTGACCGACAATTGAACCGTGTCTATCGTTTTGCTGCTGCTTCAAACTCTTCTGTTTTTGGAGTAGATCCAACCTTCAACATACGCTCTTACAACATAACTGTCACCACCTTTCGCCATCCACGTCTTGTCACGCCTAATGGAGTTTCACCAGTAATGCAAGGATCGATATTGATTCATGGACAGAAGAGCTTTGAGTCATATTATTCTTTGCCAGCAACAATGATACGACTGTTACAAAAAACGGCAAATTTGAAAGGTTTTGGCATCCTCTAAAAACTGGAGCGGACCCAGACCATGGATGCTACAAAAACCATACCATGATAAAATACTTACTAAAAAACATGTTGGTTGACCCTACTCAGGCTGGGTGGGGAGGTTGCAATTCAGCTATTTTGCCATATTAGTGCTAATTACTCTCGAACTACAAAAGATGATGCATGGAAACCTTTCTAAAATTTATATACAAACAGTTTGGTGAAAAAAGATTTTTGGTCGCGTGCGCCAATGTTGGGCGTGAACACTCTCTTTTGAACAATCGGTAAGGCAATTGTTTGGCGCAGTTTTGCCAAAAATCGAATTTCCGGTATGAATATATGAAATTGTACATAATGTCTTGAAAGTGCTTAGAATCAACAGACATTTGCAGGAAACCGCATGAAAAAACGTTTTATCGTTCTTGAGATATGGGTTATCAAATATTGGACATTTTTGGCTCGAATTGTGATGAATTTTGCTTGGTGTTTTTAGGAAAATGATGACGTCATTACAAGCCAAAATGGTGCTGAAATGTTCTCATAGATACTTTATTGGGTTTAACTGAGAAAAAGTTCTTTTCTTTGAAAGTTGTAATGAATGTTGTTTTTATTCTCCATTCTGTAAGCATTCACCGGATTAATAAATACCTCTCGCCTTATCATTGTCTTCGACAAAGTTAGGACCTACCTTCTAGAGGAGAATCGAAGGCCATTGACTTTGCACTTTGTTAAAGTGCATTTCTCGACAAACAAAAAATATAGGAAACTGCCATAAATTTCAACATTTTTTAATTGTTTTTTCTGTTTCAAAATTAATACCATGGGCCCCGGCGTCCACTTTTAAGTGAGAGGGCAAGAAATCGGAGTCTAAAAATGTCGCCCACCATGGTTGGGCGACGAAGAAAATCTTAGCTTTCCAGACGCTCTAAAACGTCATTTAACGTTATTTTAAGATAATAAAAGGACAATTATTTCACAATGAGATCTTCTTAAAAGTCCTAAAAATAAAAAAAGACATTACTTAGTAAAAAAGTAGGGGGGAGGGGGGAATGGCTCCCTGGCCCCCCCGTCGCTCGGGCCCATGAATACTTAGGCAGTGCTTTAATACTTAGCTAAAGGCAGTGGTGGAATTTAGCCCAGTCATGTCCTTGATCATCGTCTATTAATCTAGCTAGCAATAAAAAGTAGATAAAATAAAAAAAAAATATTGGTAAAATATAACATTGCTTAAAATTCATATTTTGGTCTGGGTCCGTTTTTTATAGTCCACAGTTTAGATCTGGTTCAAGTTTTAGGGGATGCCTTCTTCGCCATAGAAATATATAAGTTTATGCTCTTTGCAGACGGGGGATTAACTGTGTTCTTCATATTTTCAAGCTTTCTTTAATTTTTACTGGAGAAACGAAAAATAAAAAAATAAATATATAGACATATGAGATTTAAGTACTATACTAAGCAAGGAGAATTAAATTTTTGGAGGGGTGCTGAAGGCTAATAGTTAATTGAAGTTTGACGAAAATAGTCGAAGACAGTAATGAAAAAAATAAGTATTAATGATAATAATATGTTCTTTATGCGTTAACAATGCTTTTTCCACTGTAATTTTTTAATAGGCTGCTCAAAAACTTTAACAGCTTCATACCACCAACTCAGAACTCGTGCTCATCAGCATCGCCAACTTGCACTAATGATGTTAATTTACCACCTTTATTTATTTGCCATCAATTTGCCAGTTTCAATTGGCAATGAAATTCATCAAAAATCTACATATCTCCTAAAGTTGCAGAATTGGATTGTTCCTGGGCCATATGGTAGCAACTCTTTTCAAATTAGTAGCCAGAAAAAACCGAATAGTCCGTTTTCTGTCAAATATAACATCGCGGAAAAGTCTTTTATTTGTGACAGTGCTATTAGTCCTTGCTTTAAATCCTTTAAGGTGTGCAGTCACACCACTGCAATATCTTAGAAGAACGAATCCTATGAGCTATACGTGCAACTTTTAAATAATCGTGGAGCAAAAGCTATTCTAGTAAGTGCAGTCGCATCTCTAAAACAAAAAGCAGCTGGTAGAAAGGCGTTGAAAGCAACTCAGAGACGCAAGGGGCCATCCAACCAAAAGGTTCCAAAAATAGATTCACACATTGATGCTGGTGGTGCAAGTACAAGTTTACCGTTAAATCAAAGCGCCAGAAACAACCAAACGAATGTCAATACATCCAAAAGTTATTACGATTTTGGTACTGTTTCATCCTTTCACTTAAATATTCAACCAACAGAGGGACTTTATTTACTTATATTAATCAAGTTTTGCCACCCAAACGTGGCTGTTTGTCATGGATGTGAAACACCGTTTCAAAAATATGGAGAAGTAATTCCTCTGAATGACATGATTCTCATTTCCAAAGCATAGGACAAAAATAAGAAACAGTAGGTTGACTCAAAGACGTTCTCGAATGTTTATTTCCGTTTTTTATGAAGGATGCATTTTAGCAAAATATTCACTTTTCAACCCCTCCATGATAATGATTCCAGATTCGGTGATAAGTTTCCTCCAGTTTAAGCAAGTAGCAGAGAGGGTTCGTTCTACAAACATTACGTTTCATAGATAGCATGCGAATTTCTGTCTATTGACTATAAGGTTTGATTTTGTTCTTACATTAAAGATTTTTCGTCGCTTATTTTCAATGGATTTTTTCTCTCTTTGTTAGGAGCCAAATTATAGGAAGAGCCAAATATAGTAGCCAAATATGTGGCCGTCCATGTAAAACCCTAATGACACTTCAAAAAGCGTTGCTTGAGTTATGAACGTTACTCAAAAAATTAAGATTAGAGTTGATTGATTCATCTCCTTATTGTATATAAGAAATCACAAATTCCATGATTTTGGTCACACACTGTGTACGGGTTCTTAAATTTTTGATGAGCTAGATGAATTGACTTTAACTTAACCCTATTCCACATGGAATGGGGTAAAATTTACTCCCCCAACAAACTTTTTTTAACAGATTACGTTGTAGTTAATATTTTTGCATGAAATTTTGACTAAGTGTACAAAATTTAATTGTGATCATTTTCCAATAAAAAAAATTTGTGACTCGATCCCAGTCCCTTGTTATGACGTCATCAATTGACCTTTAAATAGCCATTTTTAGTAATTATTGCAAATATTTCAATTTGATTAGAGATTGGTTAGTTGAAACTTGTGTTTTCTGACTGAAATTGTTAAAATATTCTATCAGAGCATGAACAACATTAGATTGACGGCACTGTAACGTCATTATGACGTCATAGCCGTCAAAAAGCCGTCGGAGCAGTAAAATCTGTCTTTTGGGAATTTTGATGATGTCATCACTTTTCAGGTGGCTAATAAACAACCAAACTAATTTAGTTATAATTAATACAAGGAAATACACCAACCTGAATCATTTTGTACATGTATTAAAAGCATACGTCAAAATACAGATGTCTTTCGACATGAGAATTTCTAACGAATTTGCCCCCTCGGATAATCCCCCATTTAGGCCAAATTTCCAAATATTTTTAATTTTAGTGATATTTTCTGAAAAATATAGTTTATTTTACTCGACATCACCAATTTTTAACATCTGAATTGTTCGGGAAGTCTCGTTTTAGGTAGGTCAAAAATTTCATCGAAAAAATATAAATTTTGTCAATTTTCGGTGTTTTTGATGACTTCATCACCTAATCACCTGACCTAATGGGGTCAAAATTTGATTTTTTAAAACTACTTATGATGTTTTACATTTGTGCCAAGTTTCATTCGATTTCGTTGAGTATTAGAGATTTTAACATGGGGGGGGGGTAGTTTTTACCCCTCCCCATGCAATCAACGTACATAAGAAAGCCCATGTGGAATAGGGTTAAATTTAACGTTTTTAGGAAAATAATCGAACAACTGCCTTAGTAAAAAGACTTCACTAAAAATGTTGCAAGTATTTGATAACACTAAATGTCCCATTCAGTTAGTCCTATTCAAAAAGTTCCACCTAAAAGATCTTACTAAAGTTCCCACCTAAAAAGTTCAAAGGTCCCACTCAAAAGGTCGCATCCAAAAGATGCCATCCAAAAGTTCCCACTCAAGATCCTGGGTTCAGGGTCCCACCTTAGGGTGTCGGATCCCGTTTTTCCCATATTCCTACTGAAAGAGTAACTTTCGGGAGGATGCACGTCAATTGACAATAATTTCTAGTTCGTTTACTGAGTTACGTACCGTAGATGCACTGCGTATCAGAGATCCATGAAGACTTCAGTAACTTCCGATGTGTCCTCTGACTTTTTCAATTGTTCAAATGTATTAAAAGTAGTCATGAAGAACTAAGGTTCTACAGCTAGCTATAAAATTTTGCATACTAATTTCTCGCTACTGTAGCTAATTGTTTTGTAGTTCGAGCATTGTCAAAAAGAGCATAGGTTAATTTCAAAGCAGGGTACATCTTTTCGATTATTCCATTGCCAATTGTTAATGACAAGTCACATGCTCAGATGTCCAGTCCCTTATGGGACGGTGTGCGGACATTTACGCCAAAGACGCTGGCAGACACTTAGCCGACAACATTTACCTGAAGTGACACTATGCAGAACGGAGATGAGGATGAACGGCATCAGGTCGGTAAAGATTTTTAATATTTCATTGTTATGAAAGGCTTCTTAAAAACTAATGAAAAATCTCTAATGCAAAATCAAAGAGCTGAAAGAAATGGAAAAGTGAGGCTTTGGGTTCAAATCATGGTCAAACTACATTTATTTAAAAAATTAATAAAATACCACCATTTACAAAAAAATATCAAAAATCTTAGGAAAATCTATACAATGTTTTGAAAATAACTGCGTTCAAACTTATGAGATTTAGAGTGATACAATCTATCTGTTCTAATTGAGTGCCATCGAACATTGGTTTAAAGCACTTGGTGTAGATTTATTGGTTTAGAAATAGCTCGGAGAAAATGAAAATCTGAAATTTTTATTAATAGCGTTTAATTTGGTCATAATAAGAAAATAAGAAATAAATTATTATCCTATACTGTACCTTACCGGTAGAAAAAAATGGTGCAAAAAATTTTAAACATAGCCTTTGAAAGTTTCATTTTTTCTTGTTGAGAAAAACTTATAAAAAGGTAAAAAAGTAATTACTTTTAAGGGTTTTGAGAAGTTATAAAAATATTTTTCTTCTTTTGGTCGCCGTCGTGTAGTGGTTTGCATTATTAGTTCTCACCGCTGTCCTCGCGGTTTGATTCCCCATTTGCACATGATAAGTTCATCTGAACTTCTGAGGTAACACGTTAACGTAGTAAAAAATTTGGTGGCGTTCGCTTGACACAGCAACAAATTCTTCAAATTGGGTCATATTGGATAGCATCGGTTCATTTTGAGATCGTATTGGCTTGTACTGGGCCAAATTGAGGTCATTTTGACTCCTATCGGGTCGTACTGGGTCGAATCCAGGTTGGTTTGGCTTGTATTGGGTCATATTGGGTCGAATCGGGTCATTCAACTGTTTAGCATCTACCAAAGGAGAATGCTCAAATATTTGAGATTTAAGATGTGCTACATTTTACAATCAAAACTATAGACCTTTTCATTAAAGATCCGAACTGTGGTTTTTACTGGTGAAAAAAAGAAAACTTAGGTGTTGATAGCGACATGACATCAGAAGAAAAACGCATCAAAGTTGCAAAATTAATTCAAGATGTTGTAAATGCACGATGTGACAATTCCAATCCTGTTCTTACTGAGGCAACGAAACTCCTGGAGACAGGCAATTGGAAAAGTTCCGATTTTTTTGAGATGCTTTCTGATAGAGATAAGTTAAAGAGATAAGATAAGTTGTTGTTAGAGATATGTATGATGAAAAAGCTGACGTTCTCATATCTGATAAGTCAATCTCAGTTCAACTTGCCAGTCAAAATGTTGATGTCAATGTGATATCTAGTGAGTGGAAATCTTTAAAGCTAGAAATGAAAGGTTGGAAAAAACTAAATGCAGGTTTCCCTCTTTCTTCGTGGCATTTCATC
The DNA here is from genome assembly GCA_025330745.1 of Cladonema radiatum. NCBI lineage: Eukaryota > Metazoa > Cnidaria > Hydrozoa > Anthoathecata > Cladonematidae > Cladonema > Cladonema radiatum. The sequence continues at coordinate 8,398 of JANSTP010271258.1, read as the reverse complement.
TCGAGGAAAATCAATAGTGTCTTAAAATATCAAAATCTCTTTGCTATGAGAGATTTTTTTTCATTGTCATGGGTTAAGCTCTGCTGATGCGGAGCGTGGTTTTAGCGCTATGAAAAATATTAAGAATCACAAGCGAGTGAAACTTTCTAATCATCTACTTACTACCCAGCTACGAGCAAGATCCTCCCAGATAAAATTTGGTGATTATGTACCAGACCACGCAATCGAACCAGAGCAAAAGTGGCATTGCTAGAGCCAAACGTGGCACTTATCTTATCGTGATTGAACACCTAACTAGGTGGCAAGAAGTCAGTAGAGGCACTTATTTTCACTTCACTCTTGCGACACAAGTTCTGTTCCCCAGTAACTCAAAAATTGTCTTGAGATCGAGCACAACTGTAAGATCTAAAGTAGGGATTATTTGGAGATGTTTTTTGAAAAGTACATTACTTGATAGTCCCTTTCACTTATTGGTTCTTAGCTTCTTAGTTTGGTTTAGGTTAGATTTTAACATTGACATTTTTGCTTAGAGTTAAAATGTATAAAAATGACATTAAATAAATATGGAATGCATTATACATTAGGAAAGCTTAAATAGTTATACAGGGAAACAATTGTCCCAGAACATTATTGAAAGAATCTAAGCTGCTAAAGAAAAAAGGTTACAACTGGGAGGACAAAATCATCATCCTCAATGTGATGGTATTCCTGATAATTTGAAGAACAGCAAACATATGGTGCATTATGAATGCTACAAATCGTGTGTCTAGCAACATTATTTTTAATAATATTTTCTTCTTCGGCTTTGGGCTTTGGTCTCTTTACTTTTAATGTCATTTAAGGAGGTATTCTTCTCACTTTATAGTTTGTGATTTGTTTGTACTACCAATTTTTTACCAAAATTGTTTTACTATTTAAACAACCAAGACTAGTTTCAATATCCGTATAAATACCAACTTTTATTTTACTTTCTCTCTTTATTAAGGTTCACTTCTATTCTGGGTAATCAAAAGTATAAGAGTATTGAGATTGACCAGCAACGTCGTCAGTCAGAACGGTTGTCATCCCCAAACAGATTATTTTCTTCGCCAGCTCAGCTTGGGTTTATCCAAAGAAATGTAATTTATGCTTGAAAAATAGAGTCTCACTCAAAAGTAAAATACGAACCATACCCTATCACTTCATTCCCCGCTTCAGAAACTATAAAAGCTGCTGCAGAAGAGAAAAATGAAAAACTTTTCCAGGAAATCCAACATCTTGATTTGATTGCTAAAGAAAATAAAGTTCACAAACATCGTTATCAAAGGTTCACATCTGGTTATTCTCAAAGTTACAGGATGAAAACTAAGGACCTCGAACATGAATCTCAACCAAAAGAAAGTGCATATTCCAAAGGAAATTTTGAGGAGGTAATTTAATTTATTGAGGAAAATGTGATAACATTTGAAAAAGCCGTTTCCATGAATGTTGTCCACGAGTTATATGCTTTAGGTGTGGGGAATAGTTGATGATATCAGAACAAACTGTAAAAACGTTTACAGTTTTACTTCGGTGAACGTATTTCTTTCATATCGCCAAAGCGAAAATTAAGTGAAATAGTGATTCTCACTACCTGCTTTAATGAAACTTTGATTAACTATAGAAGAGACAACATCGAAAAAGCAGCTGTCTTTATACGTGAAGATTTAATTAAGAAGTTTGAAAATCTTGAAGCTATTAAATGGCCACCTTCATCAGAAGAATTAGCAAATGAAAAGAGAAAACCCCCAGAATCACTTTACCTTTTTCTAAACACAATCATTTTGAACAATTCTCATCACAAATCAATACCTAGTAACTTTACTCGCATAGTAGATTCATTAGCAAAAGATATTACATCAGCTAGCACAGGAGGGAAGCATATTTAACAAAAGCAGTTTTTACTTGGTCAAGGTCTGCATACCTTGACTGGAAGTAGAAAAGTGATTGATATTGTGAACAAGCTAGGACACTATATCCCCTACAACACGGTATGCAATGTTGAGACCACTCAAGCTGAATGTGCGTTGGAAAAGCCAAGTAAAGATAGCATTTTACCGTCGAAATCTTCTGACCCGAAAAAAGCAGTTTGTACGCATTTTTGGGTCGACAATTTTGATTTGAAAATCGATTCAAATAATGGAGGAGAATCACTAAACACAACCCACTTAATGTCATTCCAAGAAAAGCAGCCACATTGTATAGAAAATCTGAACAGAGTAACTGTTGTCCCTAAGAGAAGCCGTCAAGTATTCTATGAGGACATTTCAATTAACACAAAGCCAGTTGATAAAAACAAAACTCCTCCAAAAGTAAATCCAATTTTATCAATCTATAATGAGGACAAAAAAAAGGAATTTGAAGCATTGTATTTCTTTTGGCTGTTTGCTCGAAAAGAAAACAGTTTTAATCAAATTTTTCCAATTTATAAAGGATGGCTCTTGCAAGCAGTTGCAGAGAATTCCAATTGCGTTATTGAGAAAACACTCAAAACATTTTTACCACCAATAACCACAAAAGTTACAGATTTTTCTACCATACAGCAAGTGTTGCGATGCCTTACGCAAATGTTACTCTTGGCGTCAGAGCGGCTATAAATGCATACAAAACTGTATGGTCTTACAGAACAATACAAACAAATTGATGATTTATCTCGGATCGTTTCATTTCTTGAAATAAAATTTTCAGATAAAAAATCTCTCGTCTCTTTATTTATTTTTTTATGTATTACTTATGTACTTACTGAAGACAACATATAAATCTTATTTTAGATTCTAGACTTGCTTATTACCGACACGGGGTTTGAAGATATAATATATCAATCAGGTTTGTGCTCATCTGGTAGCCTCCAAGGCGTGGTAGCCGCTTCACATTATAACAGAGCATGGAATATTCACTCTGCGTTTTCAGAGGCCTTAGAAAAGCTGCTTTTATTTTGATATCTACATGAAGAACAAGCAGAAATCCCTGAATTGCTGAAAAGCTATTGTTCAGAGACCGTCGTTCAGAAGATTGACGAAGAGCTACCGCAGACAGCAACTGAATTTTTCAGTCAGTATCAAGAATTGAATAAGAGTTGAATCCAGTCTTCTTGGCAAAACTCCGCAATTTTGAATAATCTATATTAATCTGATTCGAATGCAATACCTTGGATTAGCTGCAGTTCAGCAAAATGACGTTGAAATTTTTATATGTGCATGGAAAGCATTTCTTCCTTTTTATTTTGCAATGAATAAAGCGAATTATGCAAGGTATGTTAGTTTTGTCTTGTTTCAAAAGGTTGTCCACATATTAAAAGGTTCTGAATAATGATTGGCTTTGTTTCCTATTTTCAAAACTTTCTTTATTTTCCGCAGGTTGTTTAGTTTTAAGTGTCGTGTAACCTGATTTTATAGTTAGGCTTTGTTGTTTAGAAGGCTCTATTGAATATAAAATGTGTTAGGTAATTGCATTATTTGATGTGAAATTGAAGGTACGGAAGCTATTTTGTGCGTACACTTGTTAACGTTGAAAATCTATACCCTGGAATGTCAATATATCTAAAGCTTTGTGGTATTTCGGCCCAAGGACAAACCAATCATCGAGTTTGAACAGCAACAGATCAACGTGGGGAGCAAATTATCAACAAAGATGCTAAGACACTTGGTATGTATTCCATGGAATAAAAATAAGTAAATCGATAACATAAATACAAGCAAATCTAAGAACACCTATATATAAACCTTAACAAATATACTTATCACTTCAAAGGAAAAGTGTTTATGGAAAAAAGTGCTGTGAGTTCTACGGTTTTCGATTCACAAAGTTTTATATTTGTTAAAGACATTCACTTTCTAAAACAAAAAATGTCTATCCACAAAACAATTCTTTGGCTGAGCCGAAACACAAACATTTCCCCTGAATACATTTTTTCTTCTAAAGTGCGCTTTTGAGTTCTGCTCCCTCAATTAGGTTTGAATGACACATCTATTATTTGAGGTATTTTATTTGTGATCTAATCTATGCATCTTATTCAGTTCAGGTGGTATTAAGCCATTTGCAAGGTCCCATCTTAAATGTCGTATACATCACATATTAAAAGATACTTAAAATAAAATGAAATGTTTTCAAATACCTTTTTGACATATAAAAATCCAGTAATAAAACCAAACTCCAATTCAACTCGCCATTATTTCGCTTATAAATTCCTTATCAACACAAAAAACGTGCTTCCACAAAGACATCTTTATAAAATTAATCGCGTGTTTTTAGAAAATGTAACTTGCCGAACAGAAAATTTTGTGACGTAGTAATCAGCCCAGGTGAAATATGTTTTTACAAATTTTATAAAGAGAGTCCGTGTAAAAATAACGTAACTATTTTTTTTTTCTTTTCAAAACTGAAAATGATTAATTAATCGAAGAAAAAGGTTAACTCATCCAAGAAACTAGGTGAATGAAAGATATATGAAAATTTAATTCTGGCTAAAAAACGTTTACATATTCAAAACATTCACACGAATTCTCCGATCATGGCTTGGTGTGCCACAGTCAACTGTAACAACAAGAAAAAGAAAAATCCTGAAAAACGTTTTCACAAATTACCATCAGACAAAAAACCAAAAAGCGCTTGGCTTGCAGCAATAAACATGACAAATTTGCCACAACATGTTTATTTATGTAACGACCATTTTGAAGAATCCTGTTTCGATGAGAAGTGGAGTGTACGTACCGAACTTTTGAGTCCTAATCCGCCGAAAAAGAGGATATTGAAAGCTGGTGCTATACCAACGATCTTTCCCCATAAAGCAGGTCCAATGGCTAGGTCAAGTTCTCTTGCTCGTTCAAAGAAGAAGCAACAAGCGGACGTATGTACTTATATTGTTTTTTTTTTTCAATATGTCCAAATAATTCAAACGTGCAAAATATGTTTTCAGAACTAAATATTTTTTAATTTCTGTCACTTTTGTAGATTATAGAATCGGCAATTTGATCATTTGACATAGCGATGCCTGAAGAAGAAGGGGCTTTCGTTAATTCACATATAAGCGATGACAATTCCTTTGTTCCATTTGATGATATACCAAATTTCCCCGTGGACCCTAACGTTATGAGCGTGTCAACACAGACTGATGCAATCAAAACAAGAACTGTGATTATTCAACATAAGCCTGAAACCAAGCGCAAACGCTTACAAGATTTTCCTAAACAGTGTTCTAAAGGCATTGAAGTTAAATTTCCTGGTCGTTCTGTTGGTTTGCAACGTGAGACTTCCTTAAAGTTCCTTATTCTGTTCAGAAAAAAACTTTGCTTATGTTTTCACTATGTAGCACACCATTTTCTAGTGACTTTGAGCAAAAGCTTTTAATGTGATAACTTCAAAATATTTGATTTGAATTACCGCTCAATCATCAAGCGAAGTTTAGCGACTTTTAATCGGGTTCTGGTGAGTAGAATGTAAAATAAAATAATTTAAAAATATTATGACTTATTTTGAAGTTCTCCCCCACTGATTAATCAAGTAATCCGTAAAATATTGCAGTGACTAGAACAAATTGAATCTTTTCTGTCAATGTCTTACTTACACGGAGATTTAGATATCTAGGACGCCCATTAAGTAGTAGGCTTTTCTACGTCACCTCTGGTGTCCTTCTTATCGTGAGTATACTGTAATATTTTTGAGTTTCCTTCCCCATAATAGGTGAGATGGAATGAACTAGGGAAAGTGATGTTGAAAATGAATCAGACCATGAATCTGGTGATAGCGTCTTAGAAACAATACGAAACATTTCTAGCCATGTCGAGTTTAATTCTTTAGTAGATATCAAAAGGTAGACAAATTTTTCAATGACTTGCTTATTTGACATTTTGTTTGGCCAGTTTTAAAGGTGTTTTTCTAGCATTTCTTTTTAACTTTACGCTTTTGAAAAGGTTTATCGATGTTATTGGCTTCACATGCTCTTTCGGAAACACGTTAAATGAGAATTTGACCCCATATCAATGCATGATGGCAACAAGTAGTTTTCGATATGATTCGGAAAATGAATACGAAGATCAGTCGATGGATAGTAAGGAGAGAGTAATTTCTTTTATTTTTAAATCAGTGCCGAAAAAAAAGGTCCTGATTACCGACCTGACCAAGGCTCGAATACTGATTCAAGCTCCTATCTCGATAGCGACCACTGTGAAAGCGACACAGAAAGCGAAGAAAATAACATCTTCACAGAATCTCAACCATCCACTGTTACAGATGATCAAATTTTCATTATTAATGGATCATGTTTGCGAGAGCTGTACAGGCTTTGTCAAAAATGTGGATCAAACCTAATTTGGAATAAAGTTAAGCGGAAAAAAACTACTGGATGTCAATTATCCTTAGAGTTTCACTGTGAGAAAAGTAAACTTGTGTTATTTCCTTCAATTTTGTTCTCCTTTAAAGCTATGTTATATACATAAAATTTTAATTTATATTAGGCTGTGTTTATACATGGTTTAGTCCGCCAGCTATCGGATACCGGACGTATTCAGGAAACATATTAATAACTGCGGCCGCCGAATTTTCTGCAATAAACTATACCTCTTTGAAAAAATTCGCCAAAATCTTAAATTTAAAGTTCTTCTCAAAAACAACGCATTACAAACATCGTTCTAATTACGTCTATCCGGAAGTCCATTAGGCATGGCTAGAAAACCAAGCAGAACAAATTGCAGATGTTGAAACGTCTGGAAGAAGTTTGGAGTTAGTAGCTGATGGGCAATATGACTCACCCAGGCATCGCACCACATACAACACGGTAACAATGATGGATATTGAAACACATAAAGTTTTGGATTTTCAAATCGTGCATGTTGAAGTATCTCATCACATCTCCTATTATATTTCTAATCGTCAACTGTGCAGAATTACTTGAATCTGATTGGCTGAAAAGGCAAAAGAAGAGTGCAATTAAGTCGCTAATTGCACTCTGCAGAGTGCAATTACATTTATTGATGGAATGCAATGGAAGAGTTTCTGACTCTTGCTATACCCCTTAGTAATACCCCTTAATCATACCCCTTAGTGATGACGTCATCATTTTTTCCGAAATTTGCTTTGGCTAAATTGTTGGCAAATAAATTTTGTTAAAAGCGTCAAAAGATTTTTGCTTTAGCGTTTGTACTTTTAGAGTTATTAAAACGTTTTTCTCAGGGGGGGGGGGGGCATTTTTCCCCCCGATCTTTAGAGGGTTAATGCTTTTGGTTCATTTCAGCATCAAGTTAATGTAAGGCTCGTTTATAAGGGTCGGGGTGGCTATTTGCGAGCAGTGTACGTATTCTTGAAATTTCGAAGTCAAAATTGTTTTAAACTGTTTTATTTTTCAGGAAGTTACTAGTTCTAATGCCATGGAAAAGGAGGTATTCAAGCGATCTTTCGATCACACTCGCGACACGATGGAATTACCTGTTTGGTTAGTATCCACCGATCCTCACAGCGGTATAAAGCATCTCATGAAATCGGACAATTACAAAAATGTTTTACACCAGTTTGATTCATGGCATGTTGCCAAGGGTTTGTTGAAAAAGATATCAAAAGCTTCGAAATCGAAAGGTAAGCTCTTTTGGTATAAGGCATTTTTTTAAAAAAATACAAGATTATTGCATCGGAAATTTAAAAGGTATCTCCAAGAATGGAATTGTTTGTCTACTCTACTCCCATGTTCCTGTCTGAATACATAAAGACTTGTCAAATGTGCAATCAAACAAATGACAATGTAAGGCTAAGTCAAACTATAATTAAATATTTTTTTTACAAAGGTATTTGCATTCTCGGTAAATGGATCCAAACAATGGTCAATCATTTATATTGGTCCATTTTTACTTGCAATGGTAAGGGAGAAGAACTAGATGAGCGTTTCACATCGATCGTTCATCATTGTGTCAACAAGAATGAATTCCCTAACAACAAATATTTTAAGAAGTGTGACCACGACAAATACACGCGCGAGGAATCAAGGAAGAGAGAATGGATTGAAATGGATTCAGAGCCACATCAGATGTTTTGTAAAGTTATAAAGCAGAAAATTCTTTTACAAGATCTTAAACAAATGACAGAACAAGTTAATACGACACTACTTGAAGTATTTCATTCGTTGAAAATACGGTATTTAAAGAAAAGTATTTTCTACCGCTTTGAAAAAATGGTAGCAGGTACAGAAATCGCAGCACTAGATCATAACCATAACGCAAACCGTAATCAGGTAAAGATTTATTGGATTTCCTTAAATTACAAGGTTGCCTTTCCAAACTCACTTACCGTAATTCCTCTAATAAACGCCCACCTTAAAACTTCAAAAATTAAATAAACGCCCACCCTCTTTTAAACGCCTCCCTCTAATAAACGTCCATCCTTTTACGGTCAGAAA
>JANSTP010271236.1:0-10394 GCA_025330745.1 Cladonema radiatum | reverse complement strand
TAGAGTATGGAGTTAGAACCCTTACTCTCGCTTATTTCAAATAAAATCAACGTAATGCATAGGACAATATGATTGCACCTTGAAAACATAACCTATACCGCATATCTATACCCTACACCCTTTCACTCTTTCACTCTACCATCTTTCCTTGAAGTTTTCTTCAAAATTAGATCAAAATAACTCGGACACCCCTAATGCTGAATGTTTTCCTGCCTAAATTTAGCCCAAAAACAAGGGGAAAACTGCTTTTACATGATACTGCTCAGAATGCGATGACGTCATCACTTTTTTGATGGCGTCATTACCATGAGAAAGACACTGAAGTGCAGAAGTAGGGTTGAACTATTAGTGTACAAAGTTTTATTGCCATAGCTATTATGGTTTCTAATTTATGGAGAGGGGTATTTTATGCCCCCTCGGTATCAGAGTGGTAGAAAAAGCCCGGTGTAAGAATAGGGTTAAACTAGGTATTTTGATGTATCATAATCAAGGCGTACTCCATGGTCATAATACTATTCAATATCTATTGAAATTACTGTCTCTATCAATTTAAAGCATAGGATAATCAAAAAAAAAAAAGTATAATAATCGTAGTTGTGCAAAAACCGCAGCTTTGTCCTTTTACCATCTTGTTATTATCAAAAACGAAATTGGTCCTTTAAAAGGGGAACTTAACTATACCAACAATACTGAAAAATCAGAATAATTTAAAAACGTTTCCAACAAGCAGTACCAATACTGTTACTTTTGCTCCCCATGGGTTGTTAGTTTTGACAGATTGCATTCTTTAATACGTCCTTTTTGACAAACCTCACTTCTTTTTAAAGTAACCTTTCTTCTCTTTATCTAGGACTTCTCCAGATATTTATGACGATTTTACGATTTGTCAATTTGGGAAATATTCGATAAAAACATCGCCATTATTTTTTTCAGCATTTTACGCCGTTGATCAACATTTCGTGGAGACATTAGGTTTGGTGGAATGACAGTTTCAAGCTTAGGTTCAAGATTGAGATACTTTTTCGTCGGTTTCTTATTGGTAATTCTACTTTCTTTCGTTTTAATCATGCAGTTTACAACCCTGAAGTCGAACTACCTTCTAGTAAAATATAAAACCAATCATTCTGTATATACGATCGAGAACAAGAAAAACTCTTCGTTGTTGTTGTTTGCAGCGATTTTTTCCTACATCAAAAACAGTGATCGAAGAAAAGCAATACGTAACACTTGGTTGAAACTTTGCAACCACAAAAGAAACGCGCTATGTTTGTTCATGATAGATGGAATCGACTTTAAAGGTCAACCACTAACGGCAGCACAAAAAGTAAATATTACAAAAGAAATAAAACAGTTTGAAGATACAGTTTTACTAGATACGTTTGAAGGATTAAATTTTGCTTACAGGTTTTATGTTTCAATGATATGGGCATCAAGTAGATACACTTTTGATTTTTTTCTCCGTATAGATGACGATTATTACGTATGCTTTGAAAGATTGTTTTATGAGTTACCCAAAAGAAAAGAAGTAAAATATATTTATTGGGGATATCAACATTGTGAGCCAGGTGAAGAAATTAAATCTGATTTAACTGGATTAAGACCGGGTTTTTTGCCAACTTCTTTTGGACCGCGGGTTGCAAAAATTCCCTTGCCCTTCTAAAACTTGACTTCTAGTAGGTCTAAAAATAAAACTTTTGCCAGTTTTAAGACAACTTGCAAATCCAATTACTCCCAAAATGAGCTTTATATCACGTGATTAAGTGGTGACGTCATCATTTTTCTGAGATAACTTTTTCAACCAATCATGGGCTTTTTGACCAAAAATCCTTCAAAAATAGCCTGAAAGTCAAAACTGTCAAAGTTATAATTTTTGAAAAAATTTTTTGGTTTGGGACCAAATCATACCCCTTAGTTATTACGTCATCAATTTTTTAAATTTTTTTTCGCTAAATTGATAGCAGATAAAATTTGTTAAAAGTCTCAAAAGTTTTTTACCTTTCCATTTATCCTTTAGAACCATTAATAACTCCCCGGTCTTAATAGGGTTAACTCCTGTAAACCTTTTTGGACCAAGGAGAGGGGGGGACCTTGATTTTTTGCGACTTTTCCTTCAACTTTATTATAAACATTTTGGCGAGAAAAGCTTTGAAAGAAATGCCGGACGGCTGCTATAGCAACCGACTTTTGGACGCTGGTCGGCCAGTTGTTTTTGGGCAATTCTCAAAAAACCTAATTTTCAGGATGATTTTTGACAAAAACCGCTACACATACGAAACTGCATCCAAAAAGTGACATGGCGACGAAAATTACATATAAAAATTTTTTTTTTCGTCAAATAGAGGTTTTTCCCTATTTCCGGGTTCCCTTTTATCAAAATGATGATGTCATTGCTTAAAAATTATGTCATAAAACTCCCTTCAGTTTATGATTTTTCTGAAAGATTAAACGTACTATATAAGAAAGATCTTGCAATCCGCCCGTACCGTATAGTACCGTATTTTCTCGAATTGAAGCCGCCCTCACTTGTGAAAGTTGGCACCACAACCATAGCAAAATGGATGACGTTTTTTTTTTCATAGACGGCGATTTAGCTTAGTTGAATGGGTGAAAACCACCCAACACCCATCTTGAGTTTTCTGACGCCCTTCCAAGAGGCCTTCGTGGGGAATCAGGTGTTGAAAAATGTCACGCTGAAATTGAAACTTAAGTCCAATAACAAGCCAATTTCTCAGTTTGTCGCAAATGTTTTTGAAAATGCTTGTAACGTTTTTCTGCTCTGCAATATTAAGTCTCCAACTAAAATCGGTACTTATGTACTATCAAACATCTGTCTCGAAAGAAACATTAATTCTTCATAAATAAAACTCTACTATTTTTAAAGTCTTTTGCGGTAGCTTAAAACCAGACTCCCACGTTCTGAGGGTCTAAACTTTGGTCAGTGTAATTAATAATGTTATTTTCTCTCAGAAATTACAAGAATTGACGAGGGGTGGTCGTTATTTGGTGGTGACTTGATAGAAGAATTTATAAAAAGAAAAGATTATTTACAATGTCACAAATACGGAGATCAAGCGGTAGCATTATGGATATTAGCCGTGAGCGCAAATCTAACAGTCACATGGTTTGGTGACCCACGAATCATGCACACTATGGACATGGGCGTTTTATCTTCTAACGAAAGTGTCTGTAGGGGCTACATATCTATTCATCAAAGCTACCCGCAGAGAATGGTAACACTTCATCAAACATATTTAAAAGATCCCTTGGATTTTTCAAATTATACGATACCAAAAACAGTTGATCAATGTCCATTGCTGCATACCACGTTTAATGTAGATCGTTTCTTTGAACCCTATCATGGAAACCTAGAACTTTGTATGAAAAAGCCAATTTGGTCTGATGCAGAGAAGTTTGTCGGTCGAGAATGACCGTTGAGATCGCAATTTTTGTGCGCGTAAAGTAGCTTCGTGGGTCTGACATGGTTTCATGGGTATGAATGAATATTAAATTCAAGGGGAACGAAGTATTGAAATGACTACATATGGAATTGTGGAAAAAACACGCGTCAAGGAAGTATATGATACATTATTTATATATAAAGCTAAGTTACAGGTTGTGGTAAATACTTAAAAATACAGTATTCGTATATTTTTGATTTACAACAGGAATATTTGGGATAAAAATATTAAGAAGATATGTAAAAACAGCACAAAAAGAGGCAGTTTAAATATAATATAAAACGAACATTCATTATGTGGTGCCAAGCGTCAAGAAAGCATGCGGTAATTTTTTAGTACAAGGAATGACTAGAATAATTTTTCGAGATCTCGGTTATTGATAATCAACCTTTATCAAGTTTGGGTGACTTCAGGGTTCCAAATTAGCTGTTAACCCTATTCAGGCCGGGGGGGTGCATTTTTCATTTTTCACTATTTTTCATGTGAAAATAGGTATTTTTAGGGTCGCGAGACACCGAAAAAGTATGATGACATCATCAAAATCGTTATGGTACCAATATGATGACATACTTTCATCTCCGAAAGTTTCATGCCAACTGGGCATGTAGCTCCTGAGTTCTTGGGGGGGGGGGTTGTGAAAAATGACACCCCCGGCTTCCGTGAGCCCGGCCCGAATAGGGTTAAATGAAACTTGGTTGTGTCCTAGTACAGCTCTTTGCGATATAATTTATGTAAAACAACTTTACCGAACGTTCCATTGAAAATCAGCTTAAAGTCATCAAAATGACGTCATAATAACGTCGTCAAATGGATACTGTCCACTTGTTGCTATACCCACATTACATCTTCAGGCAAAAGTCAATGCCATTTGCCAGTGTAAGTATTTTCTCATATATCAGGGTAAAAAATTGACCAGGCGGTTTAGGACAATAGCTTCTAGACAGGAGTATCGAAATTATTCAGACTCAAAGGTACAACAAAAGGCATAAAATTTACTTTTTAAAAAGATTTTCCTTCCCTCAATACCCCTTTGGGATAACCACTTGCAAGAAATAGATATTTCTAAACACTGCACGTCTGTACTATTGATTGTATGCATTTCCACGATGTATGCATCACGTTTAACAAACATAATATACTATCATCATCATATATATAACATGCATAAAAATGAATACGTAACTACATATAATATAAATTTACAATAAGTAATATAGCCCTAATATAAAAAAGAAAATGCATAAAGCTAACTTTGTATCTTACCATACATACGTGACCTAGTCTATGAGCAACTGCAAGTCAATATGTTTTCATAATTACCGTATTTTCTCATATAGGAGCTGCCTTCGAAATTCAAACTGCCCTTAAAAAAGCAGAAGTTTAGATTAGAAGTAGTTTATAGAAATCTCCCTCGAAATAATATAAATAAATAAATAATAGACTAAGGCTGCATTTACTAATCAGAAAAAGACATTAAGGCACAAACAGCAGTCAAAAATATGATAAACTATTATGCGTAAATATTGGGTTTTGCGAAAATCGCAGATGTATCTATAAATCCATCTTACATCATTTTCTCCGAGCTACCCAATAAATAGAAGCCGCCCTTGAATAAAATCCGTACTATAAAATACTAGGAGTTGCGACATCTTTTCGAGAAAATACGGTAAACGCTCAATGCGTTAATTTCTTTCGAGATTTATTTTTGAAATACTACATAAACATATCTATAGAATTGTTAATAAGTACTAATACGTATATTAAATATAATAATAGTTATCACTAAAAAAGAATAATAATAAAAAAATGACCAGAAAATAATTTCACTAGAAAACTGCTCGGCTCGGGGAGAAGGTCAGTATATTTGAACCTTATGGGAGATGAACACCAACTACCAAAAATCATGGTTGTGGGCAATCATTCAAGTCACTATAGAATAAAAAAAGCTAATATATGTACATGACAAAATAGCTACGATATATAATATGCCTTCTGTAGTACAACAAACCAGCTCGAAGGCGAAAGTTTTCCAAACATGATAACTTCTAGCTAACAGACTTCACTCATCTGACTTGTCTTTAGTCTGATGAAGGTTTCGAGAAATCTCTTCTTAATCGAAGACCATTAACGGAATTCAACGATGAGACGATAAAGCCACATGGATAGAACGATGCAAATGATCTGAAATACAATCAATGAGAACTCCATGAGTATCACTTTACAGCATATTCAAGCTAATTATTATATGAAACAAAACCTAGGTCTTGCTTAAAAAATCAAAAGTATCGGTCAGGAAACCAAATTTTCCACGCATTCTTGCCAAATTTTGGCTAATATTTTTTTTGAATTTACACACAAAATGTTCAGAAAAAAAGTCTTGCTAAAAAGATGGGAAAAAGGAACTTTTACAGTTACAATCTATGTAAGAAGACATGGTTAAGAAATTTTTACTTAAAATGCATATTGGCGATAAATAATATAGTAAAAGTTTATGGGCGAAATTCATCTTGAAGATTCCAACATTAAGGAAGACTGAGGAAGTTTTTCAGCTCATTGAGGATTATTGGTGAGAAAAAAAACAAACCTGCGCGAGACCAGATGCAACACATGCGACACCAATAATAAACAAATGATTGATCAAATACGTTTCCAGTGAATCGTAACAACCCAAAGGCTGAAAAAACAAAGTTATAAAATAGGTGTGGCAGCAAAAGTAAGAAAACAAAGTGTGCTCAAAAATCTTTTTGAAGGAACCAGGGCGAGTTTTCGAATCCTCAGTAGTAGAATAAGTAGAATCCTCTATAGCTAAAACTTTACAATTGATATTTTATAAACCGAATTTTCGTAATCTGAAGGCTCGATGAGGGAATCGAGCAAATCATGGGCAAAGATACTGCGGTCAATGGATAAAGTCTGCCAGTTTTGAAGATATCCAACTTTTATTTTAATTTTTTTTTTCTTTTCAGAAAAAAAGTTCGAAAACTGATATTTTGGCGATCTCCATGTCTAAAAGCCTTTATCTGCTGCAAAATCAACTGTGAGGGGCATTGGTTGCTTTTCACCCCTCCACCAAGAGCACAAAGCTCAAAGTAGATACAGACGAATCGCCCAAAACATTGCTGCCTAAAATTATCCAAATTTTCTTGACAATCGCTTGCGGCGTCCAATTGTACAGAACAGACTCAAAAAAGTACATATAATACTTAAATTACATTAATATAAAAAACTGGAAATTCATCATTAAAGTAAAAGCAAATGTTGAAAAAATGAATGGTTTTAAAACAAACGTTTTTCCTAAAGATTTTTCAGATTTTGAATCTAAGCTTTGAGCAAATGATGGTGGAAAATAACACTACACCCACCAATCATTTAGACGCTCCTCCTATATATATATATATAAAATGGAAAGATTTCCAAAGTACGTTTTATACGTTATGTAACTTGGTGGTGATACTATCCACTCAAATTCGATATTCAAATTCAAATTCGAATTCATTTTTCGACCTATTTAGCTGCAAAAATTATTTGCCTTTCTTTAGCACTCATTTTGAAAAATTTCATCTGACCTATACTATATAATGATTTCTGACGGGAGGGGTTAACAGCCCAAAGCTGACAGACAAAGAACGAACAGATCCATTCGGTAACCGCGTTACTATAAAAGCAAGGTAAACTTCTATCCATTTACCTTCAGATCATTTCGCCAAATATTTGAAGGATGAACTCTAAATCCACAATTTTCACTGGGCGAAATACAACAAGAATCGGGTACCGGATTACCAGTGATGTTTTGTTTGAACCAATCAGATTGTTCCCAACTCTTGTAATCAACATCACCACAACATTTATACTGTCAAAATAAAGAAGAGTGATTGAATGCAACTGTCAGGTTTCAACTCAAGTTATCACCAAAAACCATAAAATACCGCCACCAACACCACTACCAACAACAAAATTACTTCGATCTCATTTTTTCTCAGAATATGGCAGTTTTTTCCTAAAATCTTTGCCTAATGATTTTGCTATAATCAATCCAAAAAATCTGCCAAAAACCGTTAACAGTACAACCATAATAAGAAATAGCAATGAGCTTGAAATGACAAAATCAACAAAACATGCACCCAAAAGCCTAATCTCCTTCCTTCTTGCCTCAAATAATTTAAGAAGCTTACTTTACATTAGTTACAGTAGAAATAAATTAGTCTCACATTCATTTGCAATGCATCAATGGCTTTTGTCTTTTTCTCGTTACCAGGTAAACCATAATTTGTTGCTATGGTAACATTTAAACTTCTACGAACTTCTGTTTCCACCTATTAATTAGAAAACAAACAAATGAATACATGAATAAATTAGAAAAAATTACAAAAGACGTCTTCATAAAAATAAAAGATGAACGACCCCATCAACCAAGCAAAGTTGCAGAAGGCAACTTGCACAGTAAGGACCAAGATTATTATATTATCTGAAAATGACCCTTTCAAGTTATAGGTAAAGAATCTTAAAAGTTTTTTCCAGATTCTACTTTCCAGGTCGTTAGTTAGAGTACGCAGTCTGTTCGAAGGAATTTTACCAATTTTGCTTTATAATTTGCTAAGATTAGAAATTTATTTCTCCCAAAATAAAAGCCTTTGCGATTTCTTGTTTCCAAATTTTCAAAGAATTATACAACCAAGAAGGATACTCTCCAGTTTTTCCAACTAACACTTTGTTTACCCACCTACATCAAAATCTAGCTTGAAAGGATGGTGAGTAGCGTTTTCAAAGATGAATTATAAAAAGTTTTTTTTCATACAAATTCAATTTGAATTATATTGAATGTTTTGAAGAAAAGCTTTGTATATTAGAGAAAAATATTACTTACCTCACCCCTGTAAACATAGGCGAGAATTCCACCAACTAATTCAATTAAGCACACAATTGTCACCATCAGGAAGAACTATTGGAACAATATATGAAAAAGGACATACAATATATAAGAAGAATACATAGGTGTTAGTTTAAACAAAATTGAGCTGAAGGCTCTTGTTGAAATCTCTATTGAATATTGTTAGAAAATAGAATACATAACCAACATACACTTAAGATTCGGGCAAGTAAGACCAGCATAATGGTGTCCGAGTTTGAAAAATAGTTGATTTTCTTAGTTAAAACAACCATTTTTACCATATTTTCTGATATTTTTACTTTTTCTATATGTCCAGTTCAGGCAAGTGAAACTGTCATTTCTTATATTTTCATTTGTCTTCTTAAATATTTTCACCTGCCTCAGACAGTTGGGCAACCACTAAAACACGCCACTATTTTGATGTATTTTGCACTGGAATCCTTGTTACAATTAGTAATCCTTGTTTCCAATTATGTACAAAAGAATACTTACTCCAAGCACCATAAATCTGCTCTCTCTTATGGCACCGATGATTCCAAATATACAGACAAACATTGCAAACAAACCACCAGCTAACATCAGACCAACTGTTGTTACATACGTTACACTTCCAAGTAACGGTTCATAGTCATTCTTTGCAATCAATGTCCATATACCAATGCCAAACAACCCAGCAGCACAAAGCTAGAAATAATGATCAACAATTTTTTAATGCATACATTAAATACCAAAGCTTGGGGAGGAGGCTGGGGGATGGTTGTTGTTTTTTAATTTTTATGTACTACTATAGAAAATATAACTTTTGGCCAAATTTTATGATCTTTATCGCATCTGGTTTTTTTGTTTTTTTTAATTTTCTGAATTCCACAAATTCCTTCAAAAACTTGATTTTCATTACTTACTGATGCTGTTTATTTTTGCTTGATATCTTGTAAAAAATCAAGCTGCAAGAGTCTATTTTTGTATACTGCTTGTACGTAAAGCAATTAATTTTAAGCATTAATTCCAGCATTGAAACAAAGCACTTTTGAAATTACTTGGGGAATTCAACTGCATTTTTCGGTTCAGATTTGCTCAGTTTTCTTTGCAAGAAGAAGCTTATTAAGAACAGTTAAAATGTAGCACAGAAAAAAATTATATAAATAAAAGTAAGCAAACAAACAACA
The DNA here is from genome assembly GCA_025330745.1 of Cladonema radiatum. Classification (NCBI taxonomy): domain Eukaryota; kingdom Metazoa; phylum Cnidaria; class Hydrozoa; order Anthoathecata; family Cladonematidae; genus Cladonema; species Cladonema radiatum. The sequence goes on along the minus strand of JANSTP010271236.1, from coordinate 882 downwards.
AAAAAAGGATACTTACAAATAAAACAGCTGCAAACACCAAAAACCAGGTTTTCACACAACTGAGTGTCACACAAGCACGTTTTGCCATTTTGCAATGCTATATGGTACTACTCTACTGTATATCTTGTTTATTCAAACGAGAATTACAAACATAAAGAGTGAATGAACCAGGAAGAGAAAATCAAAATATATGATATAAAATATAAAAATATAAAATTATAGAAGTCAAGCATATAAAACTCAACCATAAAAATACTAAAAATACTCTTAACTAACAAAGAAAATTCCCAGAACATAGTGCATTAGATGATTTTATGAAATCAATTTGAACAAGAATAACAAAATTGTAAAATGAAAAAAATCCTTTTCAAGCAAACTTCCTAAACTTTGTTAAGGTTATTGTGATAAATATTTGGGCAAAGAATATACATAAATAATATGAATAATATAGTGTACAATTAATTGTTTAATGTTTATTAGAAACTTTGAGCTATAACTCTGGTTGTTGGTAATCATTCCTAGAAACCTAAGAACTGTATACAAAATACAGGTATATAAAATTTACGAAATTATAAATCCTTTTGTTAATGTTTTCATATCATTGCTGTAGAAATACAGCCAAATTACTTTTTCTAGACATGATATTACATATTTTAAAGTTGGGTATAAGTTTCATATGGATCCTACCTTATCACGAACCTGGGGTGGGGGATCAGGGGGATCAATACAACAAAAGTACTTGGAAAAATAATAATTGTGTTATCAATATCAGTACTTATCGCTAGTTTTGGAAAATTACGCAATCTGATTGGTTGAAAAAACGATGCAATTTCTTATATTTTGAAAACAGTGCAATATCGACGAAAAACGGTGCAAATATCG
>JANSTP010271225.1:0-10395 GCA_025330745.1 Cladonema radiatum | reverse complement strand
GTTCCATTGTAAAGTATATGTTTTTATAAAAAAAAAAAAAAAAAAAAAAAAAAAACTGGATCTAGTAAATTCTCCGAATCTACAAAACCAAATTTCCCTATATTGCCAATATCAGGAAAATCGGGATATCAGGAAAATATTGGATTTCCTTGTCTCTTTTAAAACGTCCCTCTGATAAATATAGCTAATACTCAAAAAAGCACATTTTAAATCAATTTTACCTGCTCTCCAAAGTATCCCGATACTCCAGACAGGCATAGGTTTTTCCTGAAACTCGAAATTTATTAGTATGATACTTATGCATAAAATTATGAATTTTTTCATGATTTAGATTCCGCGGAGAGAAGATTTTGTGAAGATGTTGGCTGCTGTTCTGTTAATTGTTGCAAATCTTATATTTGTTGGTGAGAACTTCTAATGTTAAAAATTGCTAATCTTTTCTTTTACTTTCTGCACATGATCAGTTTACTCAGATTGACTTAATGGCGGCTTTACTATGCTTAATATATAGGGTGTGTCAAAAAAAACAAGCATGGGTGGTTTTTGAAATATCTTCACAAATACTGCTTTTTGATTGCTGAAATTTTACAGCGTTATACTATAATAATTCTTTTTTCGATAAAACAAAACGTTACCTTGATAAGACATGAAAGTTAGTCTCTTTTTACTGTTTAAGAACATAACTGAAACCAAAAAATACATAGTCCATACCGGATGTCAAAAGCACAACTATTCGCTCGTCGAAACGCGTCAAAAACCTCAAAGTCACATTGATAACATTATCGACTTATTCCGCAGTTTCTGCAAACTAGTTTTAAAAGTTAAATGGTGGTAATATCGAGCATGTAAGATACCTTTTTGCATTTATTGCAGTAGATGGTTGTGTTTTTTGATATTCCGTATGTGTTCTCCGTTAATTTTTTTAAACAGTAAAGATCGGCTCTAATTTTCATGACTTATCAGGGTAACCTTTTACTGTATCAGGAATATAATTATTATAGTTTAGCAACGTAAAATTTCAGCAATCGAAAAGCAGTTCTAGTGAAGGTCTTTCAAAAATCAATCATGCTTGTTTTTTTTGACACACCCTATAGTTAATATATTTAAACAAAAATACATAGCTAGTTTTTAAATCTTCTATTTGAAAAACCAAAAAAAAAAAGAAAATCCAAAAAAAAAAATTTTTATAGGTATATGTACATGCTTTTAAAAGTATTCTAACACCCTGAAAAATAATTTAGTCAAACTTCATAACGGTTTAATTTGTAGCTTAATCGTCAAATAAATCGTAAAGTATCCTGTGTCCTTGAAATATTTATAGTCATTTTCAAAATATCACCGTCTAATGTCTCCATTGTAATTTTTGCTGGTCATCATCACTATTATTACCTCTATTTTTTCAGATTGCGAAATGTCTGCAGCAGATAAAGGTAACATAAATTTCTTAAATGTACATAATCAAATAGTAACTGCTAATACGTTTCAAATCTGTATTTTCTCGGGCGACAACGGTAGGGTTTTGTGGAATAAATTATTCGAAGCGAATTATAGCCTCCTTAATGTTTGTATGGAAATCAAGGTTTTGCGTTTTATTTAAGTTTCTATTATATTTGTCAAACATTATTTTTCTACAAAAGACTGATCTTGCAACTATCGAAGAAATTTCTAAAACACAATTTGGTAAATATTTCAGAAATTCAGAACTAGCTCTCGTGCTTAGCTTATCATTAAAAAAAGCATTATCTATTTTAATTACTTTTATGATATTATAGCAACTTGTCTGAGTGCAACAAATGAACTGAGAGCCCTTCATAAAGATACGGACCCTGTATCATGGGACGACGGGTTGGCAGCTAGCGCACAAGCGTGGGCTCAGCATTTAGCAGATAATGATATCTTCGAGCATAAAGAGGGACTTAATGAGGGAGAAAACTTATACAAGATGACATCATCCGTCCGACCCGGTAAATGTGCTGATGCAGAAGAATCTTGGTACAAATTTACAATTATTGTTTACCCATTCTCTCTTTGAAATTCGTAACCTTTACCCTAGCGTGGCAAAACCCCTTTGCTTCTAAAAACAAATTTACACAAAAGTAGACTAAATCTAGCTCATTCTTGACAAATCCGAAAGAAGGAAACCGCTGACTAAAAGTATTGTTAATTTTCCGCCGAACGCTACATGCCGTTCTGCCAGGCCTTTTTTCCTCAGCCCGCGATTTTTTACGAAATAAACTTTGAAGAACGACTACAAATAGTCTAACAGAAAAGCAAAACACTAAGATATCCAATCACTGAGCGAAGAACGGCTTTGCCAAACTTAGAGCAAATCCAAATTAACGGCAAAATATACTAAAATCAAATTCATTGCTAAAATGATAACAATACTTAGTATATTTTGCCGTTAAATACGTTGTTTTGATGCAATATGTTTTCAAAGAACTACTTTTCGATAGGATTCAGGGCCGCCAGAAGCATTTTTCAGGAAGGGGGGCCGAGGCAACATGAAAAGGGTACTCAATGTCTAAAAATATTAGCACCCACCATGGTTGGGCGACGAGGAAAATTTTGGGCTCTTGATCCTCTAAAATGGCCGAAAAATGAGTAAAAGTTCAGTCAAAACCAGCATATTTGATAGTTCAATTTTTTACTCACAAGATGTGCAAAACGGGAAGCGATTGATGGGTAGTAATTTTTTTAAAATTAATCTCCATGACTAAATTCTTTTCATAGAATTATTATACTAACTGATCTGCAAAATTGCAATAACATCAAATAAAATGGAAGCTAAATTTAACTTAATTCTCATGGAATAAATAAAGCGTGAATGAATTCATTGGCGGATATTATATTTATTCTTTGGCAGATATATAAACCTTTTGTGTTTTGTCAAAAAGGAATGTATTTTTTGCAGTAAGCATTTTTGTGGTTAAACTTTTACCGTAGTTTAAATATTTTGTCAGGCGGAAAGCGGGACGCATCTATTCGGAGTATTTATTCATCCGTCACTTCTTCTTCTGGCGAAATCTACAGCCATATTTGTACCCATGTTGGATATATAAGGAGAGAATATGTTACATGACTTTGGTCTATCCAAGGAATTGATCTATCCAAATCTATCCGAATAGCCTTTAATACATGGAATGTGGGATAGCATTATCTCTCCAGGCAAGCAACAGTATTGAAAGACTCTCAGGACTTTCTAAGTTATAACGACTTTTTTCCTAAAAAATGGAATTAGTACCAAATATGGAATTAGTCGTCGAATTATTTTATTGATGCGAAACAATTAAATTTTTAGCAGTTAAAAAATTACTTTTATGGAAGAAGTCGGTAAAAAATAATTAGTGTTTTGTTAATTACGTGAATTAACAAAAGTGGAATTACTAACACGGTTGTTTTCAATGAGTTCATACTCCTCTACTCAATGCATTCTTTCAATTGAGAAAATATCTTGTTTTTTCAGGTATAGTGAAGAAAAAAACTACGATTATCCGGCAGATGCATCTAAAAATGGTAATGTTATTGGACATTTTACTCAGACCGTTTGGAAAGCCACTGAAAAAATTGGTGTGGGGTTGGTTACAAAACAAGTGGGCGATAACACTGTAACGTATATTGTAGCAAGATATAGCCCTGCAGGTAACGTGAATTCTCTTTATGGTGACAACGTTGGAGACAGGAAGTCAGAAGGTACGAATTCGTTTCTGTAAATTTTTCGCCAACAGTTGTTTGTTTGCAAACATGCACTGGCCACTTATTAAAAAGGTATGTGGAGAATCTTTAACCGAGAGAAGAACAAGGTAAAATGATCACAAGACTGCCCTGGCCAGTGCCCTATCCATGTGGTTTTTTCTTTGTTTCTCTAGGAGAAAAATGACACGAAAGGAGATGGTTAATTAAGTAAGTAAAGTAAATAACTAAGTACGTTTTGTTTAGATCTTCTAAGGTGTCTAGTATTTAATTAATTGGTGGTCCTAGTATTTAATTATTTGTGAACTAGCTCCCATATGTACACCCCGGTCTCAGTGATCCGATGAGGATACTCCGGCTCACCGGGTAAGCCAAATTTTTGACCGGCTCACTGGGAAGGCCAAATTCTCGAAAAAACTCGCCGGGGAGGCTAAATTCTTGGAAAAACTCGTCGGGAAAGCAATAATTTGATTTTTTTTTTAAAAAAAAATTAATTTTTTTAATCAAGATTAGTATTTTAAGAAGATAGTTGTTTCTTCATTCGACACTTCCTTTTATATAATTAAATTAACAAGGAATTCCTTTGCTTTTATGAATATTTTATCAAAAGCATGAAATTTATTTGCAACTTGCTTATAGAAACATTTTTAGAGATTGTAGAACTCACCGGGAAATCAAAAACTTTTAAAACTCACTGGGAAACTCCATTGAAAATGTTTTTCACCGGGTTAAATAAAATGGTCACCGGGAAACCAGAAAATAGGGACAAATATGCCCAGAAAACTCACTTGGTAGGGTCTCACTGGGTCAGTGAGACAGGGGTGTATATGTGAACACAGTCATTTCCCAGAGAAAAGATATGGTGCTCGCTACGTGACAAGCGGAGGATTTGAAATGGGAACTATTTTTAAACCTAATTATTTCTAACCATTTCGAATTTATAAGCCTGATGATGCGCGATATGATACAATACTAATTAACGATACCTGTGCTTAAAAAAACGGAATTTAGACTTCGAAAAGGCGTTGGCAAACCTTTGTTCAAGTTTTATTGATTTTAAGAAGGATTTATGGCGAGATCTGTTCAATACAAGGCGTTCTTATAACAAGGCGTATTATATAGGCGTACGTTATATTGTACGCCTTGTTTCAATATTATAGCGTTTGCTGTCCATTAAAACTTCCACAAGGAAAATGCTGAGTTTACTTTCCTTTCTAAACATAGACAAATTTCTCTTTCCTGGAAAAAATTAATTTTATAACTCATGCCAGAGGTTAAGAACTATTTTTATTAATAAAATGATTACGATTATCATTATCAAAATCGACGTTCTTCTTCTTCTTCTTATTGTTATTATTCAAAAATATCATAAAACAGAAACAAAACAAGAAGGTCCTAGTAGTTTCCTAGTGAAGCTAATTAATGCCAAAACTAATTAATTACGTGAAGGCTTCTGGTCATAAATAACAGAATTTGTTACATTTCATGATTATTGACATCAGCGTACAATTTATTATCTTTTTCTCTAGCGCGAACACCAACCAAGTATGAGCTCGACACATCATTATGTAAAAACCACTATGGGAATCCGACTTGTCAATATTTCAAAGACACTTATACTTGTGCACACTCAGGTGTGAATCAAGCTTGTCCGATGACCTGCAGTTTTTGCTGATATACGTCCGAAACTCCGAAACGAATATTTTGCTGCAATATGTCCTAATGCCTGTTCAACAATCGTGAATGTATACTGATATGTGTACGAAACTCTTCAAATGTCCTGATATATGTCCGATATTCTCCAGTATGTGCTGATATATGTCGGACACTCTGCAATATGCTTTATCATATGCTAGAAACTTTATAATACGTCCTGGTATGTGTCTCAAATTCTAAAAGTGTGTTGATATTACTCCTTGATAGGGTTTGCTACAAGAGTATAAAACTATTTTGGGAATAAATTTGTTTATAAAGTCCATGATATTTTTGAAATGTATGTGTTATATTTGAAGTCTTCTTACTCTTAGATGAAATACTTAAAAATTGAATAAATTATATTGCGTATTTCCTTAGCCAAAACTTTTTCCAATCAGCAGTCAGTTTTTCTCCCTGATATTTTCCACGCTAGAAAAAACATAGATACCTGGGTTGTAGCGCCATAGAAGGATCTCTTAATTGCGTTTCTCAGCTCTTCTCTCCCCTTGCTGACGTCATGTAGAGTGCTGATAAGATGCAAACGAACTTTTTTGATTTCCATGATGTTCCTAAAAAATGTATAAATTCTACTTGAGGATTCGAGAATGGACTAAAAGTAGTCTAAATAAGAGATCGGATGCCTTTTATTTCTCTCTTTTCAAAGACATCAGCTTTAACGGAGTGAAAGACCTTTTTACCCATAATCGAACTATGTTCATGTCAAAGAAATGCTTTTGTAGCAATTTCCAAAAAGCCAATTGCCAAATAATTTAGCTCATGGTTAACATATCCACATCAATATATATTAACACATAAAAGTTGTTTGATATATTCAAAGAGTTGCCATTTCATCTATATGTTAGCAAAGAGTGGAAAAATTTCCAGTCGCAAAATTACCGACTTGGAAATTTTCTTCATGGCAAAATTACCTGTGGCATAATTACGGTGGCGGAACTTTCGGTGGCAAAACTTCCGTTGGCAAACGAGTGAATAGATAATCCACGAGTTACGAGTTGCTTCCACGAGTTGCGCGTTAACGAGAAAATAGCGAGTTGATCTGAAAAAACAACTAGTTGCTCTATGAAAAAAGCGAGCTGAAATACAATATTTACGAGTTGTAACACAATTTTTACGAGTTGAAAAAGAAATCCACGAGTTGATATAAAAATCTACGAGTTGCTTTTGCTTCCTTGGTAGATACAAGTTGCAAGGTGACATAAAAATACGAGTTGCTAATCAAAATTAACGAGTTAATCGTATTTTAACGAGTTGGTGCGAAGGAAATACGCGACTGGTATTTATTTTTGCTCCATATCTCGTGCTTCCCATTTTTTGTCCTTATAAGTTTGCACAATTTATGTAATTTTAGTCCATAATTTAGGTTGATATTTTTAGTTTTCAATCAATTTTATTGAGGCATTTTTACCTACAACCATAGCTGAAAAGCATGGAAAGCAGTAGACGACTTGGAGTAGATCTTTAATTTCTTTTTAAAAAAATCTGGACAGCCAGAGTCTTTCATTTTCCTATATGAGAGAAATTGGGTACCTAGCTAGTCTGAGGAAGGGCAGATTCAATGAAATTAAAACGAGTCTTGTTTTTCCTGCTTTAAAAATATTTTATTTCAGTAATTATCGAGGCTTCCCATATGGTAAAATGATGCTTAGAGAAAAATATTTTTCATACTGGTCAACAATTCTCAGAACTTTTGGGCTAGAAAAGTACTTATTTAACATACTGTACTCAATATCTGCAAAGTAAAGAAAATCTAATGATACTAGAAATTAAATGAAAGCACTCAAACCATCAAGAAAATTTTCGCTCGAATTCCCATTGGAAAGTATCAACTCGTAAGTAAAGAGCAACTCGTGAAATTTCTAAATCAACTCGTAAATTTTGCTGCTCAACTGGCAACTCGCTACTTGTTAAATTAAACAAGCAACTCGCTATATACAATACTAACTCTTGATTTTATCTACCAAATTGTAAAATTAAATTAAACTCGCAACTCGCTCAACCAACTCATAACTTGTAAGTTACTTTTCCACGCAAACGAAGACCAGATTAATGATAAGACAAAAGCTTTCCATCTTCAATAAAAGGATATGGTAAATCAACTTTTCAAAAATTTTGTCAAGAACTAGCAACAAGGAAATAGGTTTGTAGTTATTTATTAAATATTTTTTCATTTTTCTTATGAATGGGTATAACATTTGCTTTATTCCAGCAGCTAGGAAACAATTTAGCATACAGGGAAGAACGAAATATTAATTTTAGTGGCTAAATAAGCGCTTCATCACAGATTTTGTTTTGGGCAAATCTATAAGAAAAGTGGAAGATATGGTTTTTCTCGGTTTTACTTTTGTTTTATATTTTTTCAAATTGCCTGAGAATTCTGGTTATTTGTGAGCTTGTGAGCAAATCCCAACACTCTTTAACTAAAGGATAGTTGTCGATGTTTTTGATTTATTCTCAAATTAACTATACTCCTGATAAGCTCCTGCAGAAAAGATTTATTCGAAATAGTTTTCAAATGAATAGCTATTTGAAGTTATTAGCGAACTTCATAAAGTGGAGGCCTGGGACCGAGTAAGCATGATGTAGGGAAAAAATTGCACCATTGCGCAAAGTAGGCTACTGCAAGAAATTCTTTGTCATAGTAGCTTGCAGTCTCATCAAAATTGTCAAGTGGTACTGTTTTTCTGCCCTTTGTTTAATTAATTCAAAATCGAAAATATTAATTTGAATTAGGATCAACTGCAGATATATCAAATTTATCTGATTTTTTTCTTGACGCAGACTTGGGTTTTATCTCATGTAAAGGTGTCATTGGGATCAAACTCTTTTGAGAACGCCTATGCCATTTTTTCCGCTGTTGGGTGCATGTTACAGCTAGAAGTTTCTCTTTTGTCTCACTAAAATTCTTGAGAAAAAGTAACAAAGCAAGGATATAACAACATATACCACTCAACACAACTGGACATCTACAGTGTGCTTTAACTGGCAACAAATATTGAAACAGAATCACAGCTGGTCTTACTTCTGTCATGTATGATTTCTTTATCATAGCTTTCACAAATAAATTCTCCTCATTAATAAGTGTTTTTACAGTGACAAATTTTTTCAATTCCGCAAATTGCAAAGTGGGGGTAGCTCTCTTATTATAAGCTGAGGTAATTGCTACAAAGTGGGTTATGACAACATTAATTAATATATTATTCAGGCCATAATTAGACAATTGGGGGGGGGAGGTGTAGTACCCGACTTTTGACTGGCACAAAAATCCTGGACTGAATACGATAACTGAGTAAATAAGATATTTATATCACTAGAAATATATCAAACTTGCTTTTTCAGGAGCAGGTTAATGTCATTAGCAAATAAAAAAAAAACGTTCTTACAAACGTTTCTAGACTAGGGACTAGTCTGATTTTTAAGATTTTTTATGAAACCGGCAACTGTTTTGAAAATTTTTACTCGGGAGGGGAAGGGGAGGGGGTATTCCCGTAAATTTTCCTTAAAATTCGACTATTCATAGTCTAAAAGGTTTCAGGACTACTTCGAAATTCTAACTCTTATTGAATCACCATAACAAAGTCATCAGAGAAAATGTCAGTTAGTTTTGGACTTGAAGTTACGACCTTATCACGTATACCGTTACTATTAATGCAATGTAGCATTGGTTTGGTTGGGGCATTAATCAACAAACTCCATGGCCCATTAGCGCTCAGAGTCTAATAAAAATAGACTAAGGGCGTCATTTCGCTCTAGAGAGTAGTCTTTTGTAAATTTTCTGTAAAACAGTTCGTGTTTTAAAAACCAAAGTCTTCATGCTAGATTAATTTTCTCGTGAACTCCAATTATAATCCACATTATTATTGTATTAGAAATTTTTTTAATTGACATCAAGTTTGCAAGAGACGCGGCGTGTGTGTCTATCAAGCATCTTATCGAAAGGAATCTATTTTGTCTTGTAAGTTTTTACATTTTTGAATTTTTTCTTTGGTTTTCAAATATGTACTTTACTATGCCTATATTGAATAATGTTTCATATGGTGAACGGATGATTCTCTTAAATATTTGGGGTTGAAAAGAGTGGAACTTTTACAGGAAATAGTTTTTAGTAACAATTTTTATCAACCTTATTTGTTTTCAAAGCAGACTAACATTGTTGGTCAAGAAGAGTTATACCAAATTCATACAACACCATATTAGTTCTAATGAAAGTTCAAAGCATTGAGATTGGTGTGTTTTTTCGCTCTTTTCCGAACGTTTGAGCAAAGTGTCCTTTGCAAACTTGTTTCCATAACTTCACTCTTCGTGTTGCAGAAGGAAATGTTACCTTATCTTTTCCAACGTTCAAGGAATGAAGCCCTGGGAACCAGGCTGTTTTTTAAGAAGTTTCGAATTATCTATAATGCATTGGCCCTGAGAGGACGTGGAGAATGACTGGCCTAATGTATATTTGACTCCCATTTCATCATCGTCATCATCATCATCATCATAAAACTTAAAATTTCAACTGTCAGTACAACTTTCGAAAGTTATTTGTCAATATGCGATAATCTTCCAGACTTTCAGACGCTCTTCGCAAATGGAATTTGAAGTAGAGTCATTAAAACGGCACAAAGCAGCTAGCTATGACAATCTTACCAGTGATACTATTATTGATGCTTATGATGAACGAAATGGCATTCTGTTCGAAATCGTTAAGCGCTCATGAGAAACGGAGGAACTTCTAAACTTTCTCAAACTAGCAAAAGTTACTCCAGTATTCAAAAAGGTTGATTTAACAATAAGCTAATACTACCACGAGTCTAAAATATTATCCCTTGTTCAAAAATGAGCCTGAAATACAGTTTGTACAATTCTTATTCCTTAGATTATAAACTCATTGTATACCAAAAAGAAAATGTGTTTTTATTTTAAAGTTTTTAAAAATTTCCGTAGGTAAATTTTTCTTAGATTACCCGTGTATCTTTTTAAAAATTTCCGTAGGTAAATTTT
>JANSTP010271214.1:0-10395 GCA_025330745.1 Cladonema radiatum | reverse complement strand
TTTCTTCACCAGAGACGCGAATAAATACAATTTAATCTACTGTTATATTAGTGAATCATGGTTGAAAAGCAAGAAATACCAAACAAATACCTTTACATAAAGCACAAAAAATTTGTAAAGAACGTCTTTTGGTGCCCTCTTTTCTTTTCGGCGCCCCCTCAATTTTCTATTATTGGGGGGGGGGGCATTGAACCCCCTGCCCTCCCGCTCAGGCTGCCACTGGTCTCAGAGCCTCAAATTCCAGGTATCCTGGGGGCTAACTTTTTATTGGTGTTATTGCTATATGTTGGTCTTCCATCAACCAAAGAATTATCCTTTTTCAAATTATTCTTTTCAAGATATGGGGTAACAAATATTTGCTCTGTAGCCCCAAATTGCCAAAGTACTGTAAAGTTAGTTCTAGGCCCCACAACTACTCGAATTATGCTGAATAGTAGCTAATTTGCTTGTTTGTTTTAAATTCTAACCTATCTTGCTATGGTTTGAAAGAAAAAAATACCTGAAGATGCCATAATGCTGCTTTTAATAAGGCATATCAAAACATGGAAAATCAGCCATCAAAGGAGAAATCAGTGATGATGTCATCAAAGTGGCCGCCTCTTGGTCAATATTTTTTTTATTTTTTAAAAGTAGTTATAGGGGTCTACTATCGTGCAAAGTTTCAAGCTGAGACGATGTTTGGTTCCTGAGAAAAGAAGGGGGGAATTTACCCTCCCCTCGGCCGAATGATCCCCCTTGACACCCCTGGGCAAATAGGGTTAAGAAAATTGGGAAAAGTACAAAAGGGAGAAAGAATTAATAAATTAAAATTTGAGACTTAATTGACTCCACGCTTAAAACGGAAAACTTGCTTTAACCTTTTTTGTGTCACCCCTCCTCTCCTAAATAATAGTAGACTGAAAAAAACCCAGATGTTTTTGAACAATGGTTCAAATGTTCTAAAAATGAGAAGTAGGCCATAAAGAACAACTTACTACATCTTGTATCAATAAATGTTTTCTTAAAATAAGAAACCGCAGGCTTTTTCGAAAGTTATTTAGAAAAAATGATAATGGATCCAATATTTCATAAAATCAAGGTGATAAGGTCCAAGCTAGTGAGTTTATAAAAGCTATCTTTGTAGTTTTAATGTCTTAATTATACGCACCTAGAGATAAAGAAATATATATTGGGCAAGCCAATGAAACAGAGCAACACATCCTAGACTTCTCCGAGTTGCGCAGAAGTTCTCAAAAGCTATTATTTCATTCGTTCAATTTTAGCCATTAAATACACGGTTTTGGTTCGTTCTCAAAAATATAAGTACTAGTTATCGCATGGTTTTTCTCGTGCAATATTGCAAATATTTTTCTCGTTCATTTATTTTTACTCTTTATTTTCACGAGCCTACTGGTTTATCGCTAGCTTCAAAATATCAGAGAAAGTTCTATTTCTTTGATAAAACTTCAAAATTTCTTTGTCCTCAATGCATTCGAAAGAGTAAATTTTTGACGTTGTAATGGTTTCTCGATATTTGCATCGTTTTTCGTCGATATTGCACTGTTTTAAAAATATAAGAAATTGCATCATTTTTTCAACCAATCAGATTGCATAAATTTCCGAAACTAGCGATAATCGTTTTTAAGAGCCAATCAGAATCACGTTTTTGATAAACTTCTACCCGGCCCAACTTCTCAGCAGCATATCCCCTATTGAAATTCAATTTAATTTTCACAAGCAAAATTTTTTTAAAAAATGTTTTTTTCAAGACCTTTTGAAAGATGGGCGTCTAAATAATCATTGCAAGACTTAAATTTGATTTAATTTGAATGTTATTTCGTAGAGGCTTCAAGAAGGGCAGATACAATTTTTAAAACTGAAGACTTTGGTAATCACAATATTCCAAATTGATAAGAATATCCATATGTAAAGATCTTTGCCAAAGTACGAACCACTTTTTAAAGGCCACTCTATTGACGTGGACAGGGATCGAGGCGAAGGGGGGGGGCTTGAGTCCCTCACTTTTTTACTAAAAGAAGAAAATTGTTTTTTTATTATTTTAATACTCTTGTATTGCTGAGATTTTCTTTCTTCAAAGATATATTCAGTTGAAAAAAACTTAATTATAATGTTACTAACACCACCATTTCCTAGCGTTACATGGCTTTTTTTAAGGTGTTTAGAGGCCTGTCAGAAGGAAAATTTTCTTCATCGCCCAACCATGGTGGTCTATATTTTTTTAAAAAAGTTTTGTCCCCCAAGGTGAAAACTCTCGCCGCGATCCCTGATAAAATCAAGTAAACAAGTTTTTTAGACATTCTTGAGACTTAACATAAAGTTGCAAGAAGAGGATCTAATTATCTGCCTGCTAAAACACTGTTGATCCCACCACACTTGGTCAAAAGACCTAGGTAGAGCTTATAAGAACTTTCATTGAGAGTGATCATAACTGATATGATATAGGTCTTTCTTAGGGCGGCATCAGTTTATAGGTTGGCAAATTATTCAATTTAATTCTCGACACTTAGTAATATCACGCAATAGACATAAGGAAAAAATAGGCATCAGCATTGGCTTATGGGGTACCTACTCAAAATACCCTATATTTAAGTGAAAATTTAGTTAGAGGATAAAAAGAATCAATTTTATTCAAAGAGGAAAAGCTGTTTAGAAACAAAAGTCTTGTATCGGCACCCTTGTCTCTGTCCCTGTGAGCCTTTTTTGAAAAATTACGTTTGCCTAAATAGCTACTTTCATATTTTAAATAAAATGATCAATTAATAACCCTGAATGCTATTTTTTAACAATATTTGCCTGATTATAACCGTTTTCCTTTTTCTTGAGCTCTAAACAATGTGTTTTTAATGGCAAGACCTTTTGAAAACGTTTTTTTCACTGCTCTAATGGCAAATCTTCTTTACTTACTTTTTTCTTCTCTTATTTAGTTCTGTAGTAGTTGTTTCAAATATAATATTTTTTTCTCTAACAACTGAACAACATAGGTTGTTAATATGCTGTAAAATGTGAATTTCAGTCATGATAGTCAGTCATGAAAAATCCGCTATAGTGCACTAAAACCTGGCCTTCTATTTTATCTGTCCGTGTGTTATAGCAGACCGTTTTACGGGTCTTTTTAAAGTTTTATTTACGAGCCATCCAATCTATGATCTCGAATAAACTTGTGGTGCAATGACTGTTACAAAGGTGGTAGCGCATGATTGTTTGAAGCATGCAAAAATTAATTTCCCTATATAAAGATCATAAAGCTGATGTATATAGACACTAGGATATTATAAATAAAGACAAAAAGAACTTTAAGACCCGAAGTAAAATTAATATCGATTATTATGAACCAAATTATGATGAAAAAATTATTTCTAGAAATGATGATGTGAATAATTATCATAATACTTTGCGCCGAAGACCAATTCCAGAGAGGACTCATTTTATTTATGCATTTTTAGGAGTGCTGAGTTACGACAAAGTGCTACAAAATGTCTCTTCTATGAAAAAGGCAGGAATCGTCTTGATTATTCACGAACATTGTGATTATGTTATAACCCTACTTATTAACAACAGCCGTTTTTAATTTTAAATGATGAGAGAAAAACGAGGTGAGAGAGAATCGCAATTGTTTGTTTGTTCCGGGAGGTGCATTTTTTTTTTTTTCGTGACAAAAAGAAGGGTCTTATCCTGAATTTTTTTATATATTATATATTTCCATCTTTTTTCACTTTCTTGTTTTCTTGGCGACAGCAGAAGCTTCTTAATTTCGGGCAAATAATTGTAATGGTCATATTGTGACGAAACCTATCACATTTTGTCTACGTTTATCAGCTGATCTTGGCTTTAATGCTTTAATTGGATAACTGTTTGAGAATCTTCATATTGTTAAAAGCATTAGGATGTAGTTTGCCCTTGGTTTGTTAACTCTTTTATTCATAAACTAACACACGCACTGGAGAACTATTATGTAGGTAGTACATAAGACGTATGTCATATGTGTAAATGGGAAGCGTTTTGGCAAATTTCGGCCACATATGTAAATATATACATATGAAAATAAATAATATGATCGACCGATTGATGAGAATCTTACTAGGAAAAATCATGAAACATGTCTAAAATTACTGGGAAAAATATCATTCTCATCTAATAGCCTTCAAGTTTACTGTTTAAATACTAAAAATAAAGAATAAAGTATGTAGAACATGCTGTTAAAGTTGTTTCAATATGTTAATTTTTATTAATGATGAAAATCAAACTTTCAACCAACACCGCAGAATTACATTTTTTTTGCCTGCGTTGTGCAGTAAGATCATGCCTAGAGATCGCAATTGAATCTGTAAAACCATATTGATCCAATCCATGTGATTGCTTTTCTTAAAGTTTAGTGAGACCATTTTGAGCTGCTATTTTCTTGCATCTATATTCTTTCAGGATTCAATAATAAACTCAGACCACAGTAGCAAAAACTGATTAATTTGATGAATCTCATAGAGTATATTTTTCGTTATTTGAAAAGAGTGGAGAAGCAAGAAAATTTTCTCTACAATCACCTAAAGAACGAACCCCATTATATGACATTAAGTGGAGATGAAAATTAAACAGTTATGACTAATATTATTATATTTTGTAGAAGGCATTGCGTTGTTAGCAGAATGTCTACTTTACTTTATTTCTGGAGTTATCGCTCCTCCAATTATAAAGGGAATCGAACTATCAAGATCTAATGAATATTGAATAGCTTTGTTCTCTAAGAAATTCGATCATTCGATGCCTTCATACAAAAGTCTTGTGAAGCAATAAATTATCTTTCATGTTTGTTATTTCAAAATACATTAATGCTAGTTGATCCAACCCTTACTAGTTTGATGAATAAGATGCTCTGTCAAGAAGTAAATCTCAAAGGTTTTTGGTGTAAAGTAATTCCTCTTGATGATATAAATAGCATGAATAGCGTTTGAAGATGATCGTATCATTGAATCATGAAAAGGAAAGGAAAGGATTCGCAAGCAGCAGACATTTGACGATAAACGACAAAGCTTCTTTGCTTTAAAAATATTTGAACACAAAATACGATATGCTAATGCTAACATGCTATCATCAACTTACTCTGTATTAAATGGAAGTACCGATGAATCTTTTTATCAAATGAGTAAAAGTATTTTGATATTGACAGTTATAAGAGATTTGATTCCAAATAGTAATTATGCTCAATAGTCATTGTTTGCTGTTAGTAGTAACTGAGTACTAGTTAAGGTATTCACTAGTCGTTTTTCTTATCAGAGGACATGTTGCTGATCAAGTGATGTCCGAGAGCTTAATGCATTTTTTTTTGCTTATTTAAGGCCGTTTTCCATTCGTAAAAAGTTCACGCAGACAGAAGTTTCCTGCCGAAATCCTGAAATATCAGTGGCTGAAAAATAAATTTGTCAGTTTACGTTTTTCTCGCGGAATTTTAAGGAATGAAAAAAGGTTTGAGCAGGAAAATAATTTTTAGACTACTGAATATTTACTGGTACTTTGAAAAAGAGGGCAAGCTTTAGGGTAGTGAAAAATGCTCCTGAGTTGAATAGGGTTAAACTGATCATTGTTATCAGCATTGATAAGTGTATTCATAAGATTTAACCATTTTATTATCCCACGTTTTATTGTCATTATTAAACAGGCACTATCAGATTTTTTTATTCTTCAGATGCAATCTATAACTGAAGCTAATTTCAGAAAAATACTTCTTTTTACATAAAAATACTTAATTGAGGCTCCCATTCTAATCTCCTTACTTGCTTCTTTACAATAAATAGAATATGTCTTTTGACCTGACATCAAAGATCAAGTAAAATAAATAACATTTTTTCTAGGTCTTTGTAAAATAAATATCTTTTTTCAAAATAAACATAAAATAAATTTTTTTCCTTTGAAAATAATCATAAAAGAAATATCTTTTTTGAAAATACCACGAGTAGGGCAGCTCAGTTTTATTTTAACAATTAATTTTAACGAATTTGTTTTACCTCTCCTCTTTCCAAATGTAATTTGAGGTAAGAAAAAATATTTTTCTAAATACTATGCTAGCCAAATATTCCATTGGGTGAATCAGAAGAAATCTGATAGTACCCCTTTAATAAGGCTCTCAAATTCACAGAATATGGGGGTAGGGGGGCACATTTAGATGCCCTTTCCTACAGCATGAAAATAATTTTGAGAGCTAAGGCCAGTAACGTCCTGGATAGGCGCCAGGGCGATGAAGCCCAGGACCCTCAGGTATGGTTTTAAGCAAGCGTGGCTAAAAAATAGACGCGACACTATTTTCTGAGAAGCACCCTTTTTTATTTCAGACATGTCTTATAGTCTTAAAGTTGATAGATCTTGATAATTCTATGGTGGAAGCGAAACCTTAAACGGCAACGAATATAAGGCGAACGCCTGTCTATAGAGACCGCTAGTTCTGGGTTCCCAAATCGCATTTTGTTTTTGTTTGCAACCTATGTAAAAAGAACACTTGTCCAAGAAGAGCAATTCTTTAAAGTCTTTGGAGTCGTTGTCTTATGCAGATTTTACTGTATTTTGATTATGGTAGGCACTTAAAAAATAAAACATAGATGCAGATGGACTATCAATAAATGTCTGCTTTGACTGTACAGTCTTAGTTCATATGAATCGGCGCTTGAAATATAGGGCTTTATTAACTGTACCCTACAATCTTCTATTGAAGAAAAACGAAATGGTGGTTATGATGCAGAAAATACATTTATATCAGATAAGGATAATCAAGCAGATGAACAGAAGTGCAAAAAACCGACCCTTCTTTATTGTCAGTAGTTGCTGCAAATCGTCACTATTTATGCAGGGTTTAACGTTATTTTTATCTTTTAGGCATATTCGCTTTAGCTAGTTCTAACCTTTAAAAGTTCTAACCTTCTGCAGTTCTTCACCAATGAACTAGATTATTCAGATCTATAAATCAGAACTAAAACCATATCGACTTTAATTTAGTCGCAGTGGATCACTAGAGTGAGCACTAGGAACGTTTGTCAAAATATGTCAGAATTTAGACACAATAGAACTGTTCAGAATGTATGGAAGTTTCATGCAGGCAATTCTCAAAAAATAAGAAAAATCACAAGAACGAGGGCAGTTAGAAATGCTCCTGGCCTGAATAGGGTTAAATTAACCATTTTCAATATTATAGATAAGTTAGACTAGAAACTAGTCAGTTCTCCTATTTTACATGTCCGTATTTTTATTGATGAAAAACAGACTGGCGAAGTTTGGCTTTATAACAAGAAATGTTATTTTCATAACTCACATTCTGAGTCATACATATTGTGCTGACAAAAATCTTTGACTCATAAAAAACAAAATAAATTCTTTATAAAGAGATCGTAACAATAACTTCTAAAAAAATTTTTTTCCCTAAAAAATTAGAGAGCTTTTTTTAAAAACATCAAAAACCCCACAAAGCGGATATACCTATATCTGCTTGTGATTGCAAAAAACTTTTGGCGAGTTGATTTTGATAGCACAAACTACAATAGTTTGATTTTCACATATGCGATTTTCGCAAAATTACCTGTTTCAACTTTTACAGTCTAAATCAGACTATTTACAGTCTATAGATAAGTGTGTTCATAAGGTTTAACAAAACAAAAGAAACTATTAAAGACATAAAATTTATACTGCGTTTACACTAGATCAAATTTTCCCGGATTGCTTGGTGGATCTGAGAAAATTTAAAACTTTCCCACATTGGCATTTACATTAAAAACATGAAAATCTTCTCGGATCCAAGCAAATTTTCTATGGATCCGCAACAATTTGTATCTGCAATCTAATCTGGGAATATATCTCAAAAACTAGACAGTTTTCGGAAAAAGTATTTAGATCTCCATATTCAGTGCCCAAATTCCGTTGGAATAGTGCAAAAAACGCAACAATGACAGTGCCTCTTTAACGGCTTTTTTGTTTTTACTAGTCAATAAGCAGTGCTAGTGGAAACACAGTGCATATTAATTTTGACATCCATTAATAAATATTTATCGTATTAAACAAGTTTTTTTCTGCTGCCAAAGTTTTTCTTTCGGGTTCATTTACATCATCTGTCTCTGAATTAACATACCTCAAAGAGGAATCTTTACAACACTGATATGATTAATTGAGCATTACTTTGTCTGGAAGGTTATTAGCATAGCAAAATCTTATGACACCAACAAAATGGAAAGAAAATTACTTGAAGCTATAAAAACCAATCACAAAACACGGCAAGCAGAGAAAAAATACGCTTTTTTTCCGAAAAATTCCTATCAATACTTTAAAGTATGGTGTCTTCATTGCATCAATCCTCCTTCCTGTCCAAAGCTTAATGCACTGTGCTTTTTTGATGCCTAATGTTATGTTATATTGGAATTTGAGTTCCGAGGAGCTACTACTTACTATACGCTTCACATATTTGGTATTTCTTAATTGAAAGAATAAAATTTAAAATTTTTTTCCGTTTTCTGTTAACATATTTAGCTTTTCAGTAGGACTAGAAAGGACTTTTCAGTAAGGCTAAGACTAGAACTCATTTCAAGGTGTAGATCAGTTACATTTAGTAAAGACAGGCTATTTTTCTTTACATTTAGTTTTTGTTGCTATATACTTTGAGTATTCACTTGCTTTTTTAGAGTTGCTGGTGATGTCAAGTTTTCATGTTTTTATTTCATAAGAGAAATTATAAAATAAAAATTAGAAATAGTTTTGTTTTGAAACTACAAGTTTAACTGTAAGGGAAACCTGAATTACAAAAGCATGTCAGGTTTCTTTATTTTTTGCTACATTTTAGAAGAGCAAGCTAACTAGCGTACTTCACTATAAATGTTCTTAACAACTCGAGCTATATTCTAACAGTCTGTGATCACTTTGTATACTTTTCGGATGGCAACTCTGGGCAATGTAAGTGAATTTTACATATAGATTGTATTTCAGGATTTTTACTATTAGTAGCGTACGGCCGTATGCTGTATTAATATTTGACAGACCTTTTTTCTTCTTAAATTGGGGAATTTTGAAATATCAGAATAAGGCGGAAAAGATGGGAAAACTGTAAATCATAATTTTCTCGGTCATTTCTGGACCAATTTGAAAAATTTAAAAAGCATCTGAAACTGCATAAAATTCTACAGGACCGATTTTTTTCCTTTTGTAATTTAAGCTCTTTGTTCGAAAGTTATTTGGATTATTCCATTTTCTAAAATCACCAATTTTGATTTTACCGTGCTGTAGAAAACTTGTCAGATATCTTTGGAGTTTGCATATTTTGTTACAAATTTGTCCCCAATCAAGAGCTGGATAAATTTCAGTTTCAGTGATGTATAAAACTTTACATGTAACTGCTTACTTAATACGAAAAAGAATCAGCAATTCGAACAAGCATTAAAAAATCACCTTTTTTCTGGTAAAACAAATATTTGGAGATCCATAACTAAAGAATTTTGAGACGGTAGACTCCAATATTTTTAGGGCAGTCAGAAACAACATTGGTTCGCATAGGAAATTATAAACATTTATATATTAGGTCTTAATTATACTGCTTCCTTTGAAATTTTCTAAGCTTGTAAAATTGCAGTTTTTCGTTTTTCCTCCATTTTGTTTACAAACGTTTAGGTCACGTGAGTAAAAAGTTCTCTCTGAGCCAATCCATTACCGTGGTTTTGTTTATAGCAACAAAATCGAACACCAACTCACTCAGTTATTCTTTCTTTTTTTTGTAGCTGGTAGCTGGTAAGTTTTCGTCTTTCTTAGCCTATATATCTTCTTAAGCTACTTTATTTTTTAAATAATTTTCTGTAGATACATATCTGCATATTATTTGAATTCTGAGAGTTTTTTCTTTCTTTTTTTCTTTGAGAAAATTGATGCATCTATTGCTACGTAGATTTTTTATTAACTTCTAGTCATAGTGCTTAGGTATATATAGCTAGAAGTAGAGAGTTTGGCCACAATACTTTTGAAGCTACAATACAAGCCTAATAATCCCATGTTGCAAAATGTTAAAATGGAAGACATTTCATTGCTCAAAGTAGATATGTAAACAAAATCATAAGCACACTCTCGTTATCATTCGCTGTTGAATAGAGATAGATATTTGGTTAGTTTGGTATGTTGATTTTTTTTATATTTTGGTTTGCAGAGGAAGAGGGATTCCAAATCTATTAAACCTTTTCTAAGATCTGTAATTTGACTTTATGTTTCTATATCTTTCACAATTTAGATTGGTTTTTGTTTTCCCTTATTTTGAGTACATACATATTGATTATACTTCTTTGTTTACCTATAATACTACTGTCAAAAAAATTCTTGTATTTATTATAAAACTATGCCAGCAGATTGTAGTATGGTTACTTTTTCTCATTTGAGTAAACTGGAACAATC
>JANSTP010271203.1:0-10395 GCA_025330745.1 Cladonema radiatum | reverse complement strand
CTTTGTATAGGAACCATGAATGGAACTTGCAAAATGGTACAGATATAACTTTTTGGTGAATAAGATGAAAACTCGATAGATATTACTTTTTTTATTTTTTTAAAAGTAAGAACAAACCATTTAAAAATTTCAATTTATCGAAAAATTGATGACTGTTTGGGGCTAACACTCACAGAAAATTTTCAGGTAAATTGAATTGTTCTTAATAAATCACCATAAAACTACTTCTACTCGACGTAATTAAGAATAATTTTGCCTTTTTGCCATATGAATGAGGTGAAATGGACAAATAGACAAAATTCATAAGCATATTACAGATATGCAGTAAGAAAAGTTTTTGCAAGGCTTTTAAAACAATTTGAAACAAAAAAAATCCATAATATATTTTTAAAATATATATTTTGGGATATTACACCTATATTTTATGAATATTGTATCTTGAAATTTTATTTTGTGCTGAGGCTCTGTGAAGAAATTTTGATATTCCTTCTTATTAGGCTTGTTGCCTTTTATAGGGTGGAAATTTTTTTATGCTATAAAATGGTATTTTAAGCTAGAACTTAACGCTTTTGCTAAAATGTTATGAGAAAATAGGATATGATCAACCAGTTTTTTGCTGGTTTGGGACCGTTCAAGGGTGCGGGTTTCTTATTGGGTTAAAGTTTAATTTGTCCAAGTTTTACCCCAATTAATTTAGCATAATGGAGACTTGTCAAATACCAAGTTAACTGTCTTATCTTCAGTTTACAGAAACGTCTTGCTCATTCCATTCAAATGCCCACAGAACTATGAGATCGCATTCTTTGTTCAGGCCAAACCCCATTCCACTTATCCACCAGTTCCATCCTCCTTACGTGAAAGTTAAAGTTCTACTTTCCTGAGTTTCATTTATCAGGTGAACACTGTTCGATGATGCTCCTATAAAACGTCCTGCTATAATTGTAAGCAATTGATAATAATGAATAAATAAAAAGACTATGTGACGAGTCACTTTCTCTTATTGGCGTACTTGTTAATTTCTTAATGTCATCATTGATAAGGTACGGTTCTCATGTATAGAACACAAATACTTCCCTGTCACAAGGATTAGATTGCATAGGAAAAGAATCAAAGTTTCGCTTTTAGCAGCTGTTGTTAATAATAACCACTCTTTAAACCTTTAGAGGCAGTCCGAAAGGTATAGATCCCATAAGGGGGTATATTATAGAAATCAAATTTGCACATCAAAGGAACAAGAAAAGTGCCTGGCTTCGTAGATTTCCAAATGTGTTGCCTATTTTAGCCCGGACGTATTAAAAATAGAAGTCAAGCAAATATTTATATTTTTCGATCAGACATTGTTAAAAAAAATCCGACTGCGAGCGGTGTTTACTCTTGAAAGGCCCAAGCATTTGAAGGGTACTGTATTATACTTTCAAAGAAAAACAGCAAAACCACAAAGGGGCACCGGGTTTCTTGCAAAAGGTGTTTGCATGTGTTACAATCATATGAACACTGAAATATAATTATATAGCTACATTATTATTCTTTTTAATTTAAATTTCAAGTAATGCTTAACGTTTGTTATTTCTGTAATAAAAAGCAACGAATATAAAAAAATTGTAATGTAACACATTGTAGAGTACTTCAACAGAACAAAAAACAGAATGAACATATCATAAGAAAAATCATCAGGGAAATTATCAATTCTTCTAGCCAATCCTCAGCCTCTAGGTATGCAAGCCTAGCAAAACATTATCCACAATTAGGAATGTCAAAGATTTTCTCCTCTTCAGAAAATTAGTGTTGCAATACGAAAACTTTCTATCGGGTCGCCATCATATGACAATTCATTTTCCCTTAATCTATATTTCATCTACTCTATACTAGTTAAGACATTTCTCTAATATGTATAAGACATTGTGATGTCTAGGACACTTGCTTTTTTGTTGAGGGAGGAGTGATTGCAGAAAGATTTTAAAGTGGTCAATTACGAAAGAGTTTTCTTAGGAGATATTTGGCTTATTTTGGAAAGAAACGCGGAAAAATATTAACTTCAAATCCTGAAAAGCGTTAGCATGCAGATTTTACGCTTTGTCTTAGCAAGTCGTGTAGTAGAATTAGATATATTAGTTTAACGTCTTACGCCAGAAGTTCAGATGAACTTATCATGGGCGAATGGGGAATCGAACCGCGAGCGCAGTGGTGAGAACTAACAGTGCTAACCACTACACCACTAATAATTGTGATAAGCAAAGACATGCTAGACTTTTTACAGCTTCAAAACTCTATATTAGAGTTCGCAAAAGAAATGGCACCTGGCTAGCTAGTAAAATTAATTTGAGTAAAAAAGAAACACAAGCATATTTTATATTTGGTGACCACAACTGAATCTTGATAATCTGTCAATGTTTTTGTTTGTTTGTTTTACAGAGATACCCCTGAAGGAAGAAAAAGCGTCATACTTAGAAATATGTTCGATTTTAGGAGGCGTCGGCTTGATAGTGTACTCTTTGGATACGTTTTTTAATTAGAATTTCTTATTATAACTTTTAATTTATTGACAATTCTACAGACAAATCATATCTTAAAAGTGCCGCTTCTGCTATTATTTTGTTAACTTTTGAACTGTAACAACTTATGGCCTAATATGTTTGATAAAATTTATCACACACATATTACATACCAAAATTATATCCCAAAAAAATCGAAAGTAAAAAATCGAATTCAGTTCGTTCTAAGGAATGCTTTTACCGGCAAATCAAATTTTATTTTAACTACCCTTATGCCTATGGGAAACCGATTAGGAACTAGCCCAAACCCTATTCAGACTTCCTCAAATGACTGAAATATTCCGCCATTTCCTAAAACTTATTAAAGCACAGTTTGATAAAGTTGTACACGCGTCCATGAATTCTTCGCAAAATTTGAACCATTTTGGCCATTCGAAGAGCTTTAATTAAAAAACATAATTATGTTGGGTTAAAAGTTTTCTTTGTCAAGTATTACGGTACCTACACAGATATAGGCAAAACGCTATGCCAAAAGTTTTTCACAACGAAATTTTTGGGTTTATATTTTATTAAAAATATTCTTTATTATATAGATGTTATTTTGAGATTATTGGCGTCATAATAACGGCGATTTTACCTTGCCTAGCCAACGGTAGTCAACGGTAGTCAAGTTATTGAACAAAGAGATTCTATTGCTCAAAAATTTCTACACATAAGGCCAAAGGTAAGGTAAAGTTAGGGGAGTGAGGGGAGGTATTAGTAGAAAAGCGTTTTTAAAAGATTGCCCTGGTCATAGCAGTTAGCACTGTTAATCTTTACCACTGCACTAGTGATTCGATTCCCATTGGCGTCAGGCGTTAAACTAGTATATCTGAAGACTAATTATAATGAAAAAAGATGTGAAACTAAGTTTTAGTTATTCTGCACTCAGAATAAGGTTTAATGGATATAATGTAGGTAAACTCAAAATGTCTGCAATCTATTGATTGTTTTCCAATTCGGAAAATTGGAATTTGATAATTGGAACTTAATGTTTACAACCTAAAACAAAAATGTACTGGGTAAATTGGCTAAATTGAGATCAACTGAAGACATAAATACAAATCTTCCTCTTGCAGCCCACATATAACCACTGAATGAGATAACTATTATGAATTACCCCAGTATTATTCTCAAACGGTCTTACGTATGACCCACGTATGACCCACGTATTACTCCCGTATGACCCACGTATGACCCACGAGCGACCAACGTATGACCCATGTATGACCCACGAGCGACCCAAGTATGACCCACGTATGACTCACGAGACCCACAAACCCATGAGACTCACGAACCAACGAGACCCACGATAGCATGTCACCCACGCGATTTAGTAAACTCGTTTTCACGGCGTAACTTTGAAAATCTACCATGGATAGAAACTTTATACTACACCTAATACATGTATCTTGCCAATCGCATTGACTGCCAAGACAATTGATTTAGATATCATCTCCATAAGTCACACGATACTTGAAAGCAAGAGCCACACTGCAGTGTCAAAAATTTGTTGTAAAGAAATCGACAGTGTCATCACAGACATTTTTCAGGCAAGATCGTCATACAATTCCAAAGTTAGGTATAAGTTAATTCTTCCATTAGCACCTTCTTCGATTTACATTAAAATCTCTCCTAGTATTTTCCTTCTAAAACTGAAATTTTGTGTAAAATTCTGTTACCCAGTTCCTTTCGTCATCAAAATAATAATAATAAGGAATTATTCCTCTGTTCTCTTAACACTTCAAAACTGAAAACTATTTGCTACAGAAGATAAAGATATTTTTGTTCATTTGTGACGGCAATGCGTACTGTCATGCCCTGCTATACCCCGTACTATGCGTATTTTTTATAAGCAACATGACTTTTTGCGTGCTATTGAAGGTGCTTCGAAAAATGCCCAAATTTAACACTAAAATTTGCCAACCAATTGTGCAACATCTCGATCAATATTTTGAGTTGCCTTATCAATACTTAAAAAGTCAATAAATAGTGCATGGGGCAAATACATTTAGTCAGCAAAATGGACGGTTGAGTATTTCTTTTCTCATATTCTGTTCTGTAAGACCCTACCAGGGAATTCCATGGTATATATGCATCTTTGATTAAAATTCAAGAACCTGTTGTGTAATAATTCCAGTGTTAACAGTATATTTTAACCAAAATATCCCATTATAGTAATTCTTCCTAGTTTTTATTCCAAGAGCAAAAATATGATTGAATAAAATGATTCAAGGGGAGCCGCTTATTCAGTGATTCAGACTATGCGGGTCGACGCTTTCTCGAGGGGGGGGGGGCACTTTTTCAAGGGTGGATTTAATCAAGGCATTATGGTATGAGTGTCAGACTCCTTTTAAGTCTATACAACCGTTGAGTTCGATTATGATTCCAATCAAACTTATTTTGTAGGATTGTTAGTTTTTAATTACAATTGTCCTGCTAAAAACGTAGCTTGAGTTACTTTTACATAATACTTAAGTTGCTTAGAATAGTTTTTAGTTGTAGTGCTTGTAAAACTAATTCCAAACTGCAAATATTCAGATTAAAACTATTTTGTGAGATTTAATCTCCAAGGCAGTTTTAGTTTTATTTTTTCCATAAGCTAACTCACTCTCACAAAGTATTTTTTTCTGAAAACTGTAATGCTGAAGTATCTCAATCCGACTTAATTTATAAAAAACATATTTTACAATTTATAAATTTGTTTTCACGATAGTTTGGCCTCTTAGTTAAAATCTTACTTAGTTTCTTATATTTCACAATTTTTAAATGACCTTTGACAATATGCTTCAGGTAATGATGAAACAATTAATGTTCACTCAAAATCAAACCACCCTGAAAACATAATTAAACAACTACCTTTGTCATTATTTCACATTGGCTTCCGCCTGTGTCTGGCATAGCCTTTATAAGCTGTGTTAACTTTAAAAGTACTATAGGCTCAGTAGGTTTTCTGCAAATTAATTTTCTTAACAAATGGTATTCTTAAGGGAAGGTTTGTCTAGGGCGCTTAGGAGGGCTCCCTAATTTTTTTAAAAGGCGCTCAGTGAAAGACAATTTACTTTAACATTTCTGACTAATTGGCTTATCGAGCAGTATGTCATAGATTCTGATCCTGTTCCTTATGAAATTTGTTCTGTGTGAATCCGGTACAAAAAACAGTCTTTTTCCAGACTGTGTAAATTATATTGAACATACCTCAGCAGGGAAGTTTGCATAGAAACCTTTAAGTATTTTTGTTTGATTTTATTTACTAGGTTTTGCTGTATCATGATGTATGCATAATATTTATTCTTCAGGCTTATTTACACATCCTTAAGGTACCCTTTTGTGAATAAAAATAACCTAATCTGATCGCGAATAACTCTTTTTGATTTTTTGCTTTCTTAAACCTATTTTAAGTATCTAACAGCTTCCTAAAGATATCATTGTTATCCTAAAATTACTTTAAAATGTTTTATATATTCCAAGAGGCCATAGTTGGGTCGACCATAGGCAGTTTTTCATCTCGGGGCTTGCCTTGCGGCCCTTAGGCAAAGGGTTGCGGGTGCTTTTTTTCTTAGTTTTATCAAAGTTATTTTCATAACTACACATTTTTTTTTAAGGTTGATTTAATTTACTGAGTGGCTAAAATATCCCCAGTATTTGGATAGGCAAAAAAACGCCTTATATATTAAAAAAGATAACAATATTACAATGTCAAGGACCACTTCCACTGGTGCGAAGCCTAAACCGTACAGTGAAGTTAAACCATCCTCACATCATTTCGTTGACTTTGATGCGGGCGGACCGTTTCCTAAAAGTACTACCAAACTTAATAGAGCCCAGCAATCGCTAATTGACTCCATCTCATATGGTTCTGAACAACACAAAACCCTCCAAATGCTTTATCAATGCGGACTCTGTGGGGGTGAATCTGCTCAGGCGCTACCAGAGAGAAAGCACTTATTAGATGCAATAAAACCACCAACCTCTTTAGCGCAGGACATTGACGAAAATGCTACAGTAGCTCCCATTAAACTTGTTACCACAGGAAACCATGGGGGAGCTAGGCACAAAACATCGGCTCCACAAAAACCTTCATACGCTCAAGTGCTTGCCTCAAAAGCCCCGGAAAAAATCCCTCGCCTGATTCACAAGAAGAAGATCCAAATATATCAGATGGAAATAGAGAAATGTAGATCGTCAATTTCTCCATTCACTCAAAACGGACATTATCTCTAGCGGACGTTGCTGCGGACCTTGTTAGAGTTGTTCCACAAGACCAAATGAAAAGTCTCTGGCAGCTTGGTAAAAATCAATTTGCTGCTCGCTTCGTATCCTAAGCTGCAGCTCAAAAATTTGAGGACATTAAGCGTCACTTGTCCACCCGAAGGGCACAATACCACTGCCGACAAAGAAATCCATACCTCCTAATTACCATCTACTGTGAGGAACATATTCCAAATAAGTATATTCCTGATCACTTAACCCCGTACTGCGATCCAAAACATATCCGAAAACATCGCTATAACATAACAGTACCAAATGGCCCAACATCATTCCCCTACAAAGAAAACCTACTTCACTGTATTATAAAGGCCAGCGATGGAAGTACAAGAACTGCAGTATTGTTGTTTATGGCACAAATGATATATGTCCCCCAAGTGAAGAGGATCCACCAACCACTATCAATAACAGCCTTTCCTCTAAGGCTAGTTCGACAGCCCAGATCACAACAAACGAAATACCTGCCATTTCCAGCAATGTTTCTACTACGATACGTAACGCAACCACTTCCAACATATCGTCTACATCACTTTTACTTATAGCCAACACATCAGTTGTTAGCTCCACTACAACAAAACCTACAGTTCATGTTTTCACTACCGAACATCCACAAAAACCGAATACAACAAAGGAGCACCCATCTACCTCTGATTCACTTCAGTCAATGCCCATGTCACCCCTACCTTGTCTCCCTAAAAAGCTGGTGACATGTGGCTATCGCTACAACCCAATGTGTATCTACCATTCAAGGTTGAATCGCAGCTCGATCTTGGTGACTCTATCAATATTATCAATACCCCTGTTAAAAATATGCAATCAAATATACAACCAAAAAACAACCAAGTAAATACATCATCGAATTTAAACATTCACAAAAACAAAGAACCTACTGTTATACCTGAAACGCAATTTAACACGCATACCTGCGACTAGGATCCCTCCATTGAAACAATGAATACCATAATTGATACCCAGCCTACCATTATGCAGTTCACATCACCTGATAAGAATATTACTACAATACATAATAAAAAAACCAACAACTCCAATTCGACTCCACCAGCTACCTCCGATTTGGACATTTTCCAGGATGCCCAAGATTTGGGCTCCACAGACTTGTTTTCCACGGATGATACAACTCATATTTCTTCGCTATTTGACCTACCCTCCCAGATTCAACCTGATAAAGTTACAGAATCAGAATCAGACAATTCAGACAATATTCTTGAGGGGGGAGAAATCAAAGACAATAAACAGAAAAAAAAAATTCAAGAAAGAGAAGAAAGCCCATAAATCAGAAAGACGTGACAAATCGCCATCACCTGCAACAGGAAGCCATACTAGGGGCAAGCAGTGACTGCCGCAACAACGGTCAACATCATCAAGTATCGAACGTCCATGGCACTCTCTGCGAAACATGTACTGTCGTTAAAAACTTCCTCAACAATACGGGAGAAACAAGACAGAATTAAGGACCAAACATTCAAGTTATTCATCGCTCTTCTAAACTCTTTCCTTAACTCTTTTGCTATTCTAAATGACGTTAATTTATTATAATTTATGCAGAAACCAATATATTGTAGATAATGTTTAAACGTTAGTTTATCTCTGTAATATTTTATTTAATCCCTAATGACGGAGAAGTGTACTCCCAAACATTTCGGAAATGAAAACGTTGTAATTTATATGAAAATTCTTTTGAAATTCATTCTGCTCAGACAATTTAGGAATAGCTTACACATAATACTTTATATTTTAGTTCTATTGATGGCCCTGGCCCTAAGTTTAAATTGAGCTATCATGGATTAAGGGTAATTTGTCTCAGTATTAACGGCCTCAAATCTGAGGCCATTAAAACTCTTGTCATGAGTTCATTATTCTAATTTATTCCTATCTTAAACGTATTGATTGAGAACTTACTTATTTGAAACATGCCAGGAACGGAGAGGTGCATATTTGCGATGGTGAACCCCAACATAGGGGAGAGGGAGTATTATCCAAAATCCCTACCCCGATCCTGAGGGCTGTTTCTTTTCCTTTTCAATTCCCCTGGCGTGCCATATTTTTGATATTGGCGCCGTTTGTGCCCCAGCTAGCTCCCTGTTTGCCTGGTTTTTTATGAATCCCTTTGCCAGGACTTAGCCATGCACTGTCTTAATTCACAATCCTTGATTGTTATAAGAGACTTTAATAATTTCCTGTTTCCATCAGACAGGTCCAAGACTTGTAAAAATACATGTAGCTCTCAAAAAGCGCTACAACCAACATTTTGATAATCATTTTCAGTCTCTTTGGAAGCATTTAAATTCTTTGCAACCCATTCATCGGAATCAATCTGATTTTTGGGAAAGTTTGAAGTTTGAGATTAAGAATATGACCTTGGCATATGGAGAATTGAAAATTGATACTCCGCAAACTCAACTCAATGAGATTAATAAGGCAGTTGCTCAAGGTGCCCTCGTAAGATTGAAACTGAAGCTTGATTTCTCTAATGAAACTTGTTCCAAAACCTTTTTTCAAAGGAAAGAAGCAGCAACGCGTGCAACGCACTCTATTAGTGGTGTCTACGATCATATGGGTCAATTGGTAACCGATCCTCATATGATAGTAGACACGGTAAGAGATTTCTACTCCCAACTATAGACTGACGAAGGCACTAGTTATATTGCACAAAATGCGATCATTGGTAATTTCCCACCCCGTCCTTAGGTATCTGGGAGCAAAAAACAATTCTGCGCCATCTTAATCCACAATCCTTGATTGTTATAGTAGACTTTAGTAATTCCCTGTTTCCATCAGACAGGTCCAATACTCGTAAATATGCATGTAGCTCTCAAAAAACGATACAACACCTAATTAATGATTATGATATCTTTGATCAATGGAAAGAAAACTAGAGTGCTTAGCACTTCAAAAATTTCCGTTTCCGAGCTATCATTCCATATCTATGACCTTAAAAAACACTGATTGATTTGAGAAGTATTCAAGACACGAAACAGACTATAAGAAAACTTTTATGATGGTATGAAAATCACCCTTACAGAGCCTTTCCACCTAAAGAGTTATGGTGGAAAGAAAAATGTGATTTTACATGATCCATGTTTTTGCTAGCCTTTGAGGTGGCACTGGCAGTGAATATTAGGCTTTTAATAGTAAGATGCCACACATCATACCTAAAACATTCCATCTTAATAAACTTACTAATACTAACTTTACTCGTGCCATAATAATTGAAAATACTTCATCACATAAGGTTGTTTAAAGATGGAGATGTTCAATTTTTCTTAAAATCATGTGATCTATGACATTATGTCTCTCAGCAGGGGGTATTTAGGCAAAGGATGGGTTTAGAACTTTTGTTAATGTTTGGGTAGCAGGTGTACCAAGCTTTGTCACTTAAATTTGTTTACAACTGGAGAAATTCAATTTTTCTTAAAACCACGTGACCTATGACGTAATAGGCCTGGCATGAATCAAGAGCAATAAAAGCAATAACAATAAAACTTTTGATACCAAATTTTCAGGTTACTAGTATCCAGCAGGAAAAATCAGAAATAATTTTCAATATAATTTATAGTTCAAAAAAACCATAAAA
>JANSTP010271192.1:0-10395 GCA_025330745.1 Cladonema radiatum | reverse complement strand
AAAAAACCATATCTTGAATCAAAGAAATACAATTAGAGCTTTTTTTTAGCAATATTTGGCAAAAAATGGTGTTACCCCCTGAAAATGACCCCCCTGTTTTGAGCCAATGGCCCAAATTTTTTAAAAAAATTTTTCACTATTTTATTCCCCATAAAATTTTATTAAAAGTCACTAAAAACTATGCTTCAATCTAAAGTAGAACGGAAGTAATTAAAAAAGGTTTGACAGGGTGGGGGGGTAAATTTACCGCCCCTGGTCATATAGGGTTAAGAAAAGTTTGACAGAGTATGAAAAATCCTGTATCCTCTCCTGGAAACTTTGTATTAAAAAACTGATGTTGTTTGGACAAGGATGCAGCTAGTATTTCGTTTCAAAAATTAGTTGCCATACGCTAAAAAAACCTTCGAGGAACAATATT
This sequence comes from Cladonema radiatum, assembly GCA_025330745.1. Classification (NCBI taxonomy): domain Eukaryota; kingdom Metazoa; phylum Cnidaria; class Hydrozoa; order Anthoathecata; family Cladonematidae; genus Cladonema; species Cladonema radiatum. The sequence continues at coordinate 9,977 of JANSTP010271192.1, read as the reverse complement.
TTCTAAACAAATAATAAGCAGCCTATGACAATACCGATATTTGGGAATGAACCTGTCTAATGCCTTTATGAAGCAATATGAACTTCTACTTCCTGTACTTTTTGTTCCTCAGACCAAAAAGCAGTGAAAATCTTTTCTTTTTGAATAAGTTACAGGGAAGAAGGCTGAATTGAGGCAAACGTCATATAAATTCAGCCAATGATTTCAACGACTGCTTCTGAAAACTAATTATGGAGGACTCAAGAGAAGAGCATCATCTTCATCCGGCAATCTATTCAGCTAAGTCAACAATAATTTCTGCATCAAAATTTCACTGTCTTGATATCAAATATTTTAAATCTGTGCTACATCAAGCTCAGAAGTTTGTTTACACTGAGATTTTTGTTTACTCTGTAAACCCGCGACCTTCCGGAAAAATGAAAATTTGATTGACTAACAGTTAGACCTCATAACAATCAAAGCGTGTGCTAATCGTAAGTTAGAAAGCAATAGATGGACAAACCTCAGTCAAAGAAAAATGTCGTGTGCTCTATCCTTCTAACCCTATACATCCTTGATTATAGATTTTGAGTTTCAATTCTACATCAATTAATACACATAACACTTTCACTTCACTGCTGCTAGATATTGGAATAACATGATTTTTAGTTGAAGAAAGTATTAAGTAACAGTCTCCGCTTTGACCACAATGATTAAATTTATCGGCGTTAATTTTCATTATTTCTATCTTCAATATCTTGTTTGGTAAAAAAGTGCTACATGCTAAACGCAACCATGTTAGACCCTCTCCCACAGTTGTTTTAAGTGGACAGTTGCTGCAAATTAGTCAATTAGTGAAAAGACTGGAATTAGATTCGAAATCTCTTTCACCAATGGGTAAGTAGCATGTCAAGATTTTATCTTGTCCTTAGAAAAACGTCCTCATAAATAGAATAATGGTGGTGCATTTCATAATGCCTGGTACTCCTTCCTTATTGAGGTAAAAGAACCACTAATTGGAAAACAATATTGCCTGAATGGAAAGGAAGATACTACGATGTGTCCCTGTTTAATTCTAGACATCTATTCAAGCTGACAGAACCAGTATAATCAATACAAACAAAAAGTGTACATTCTGGTCAACTTGAAAACACTGAAATGATGGCTGAAAACACTCTTCCAAAGCTCAAGACCTACTTAGATAAATCGAGCGATTGCTCTCTCTTCAAGGGAAAACATGTTTTTTCAATCATATAGCTTATAGTGCAGAATACCGGTGGAAAATGGCAAAAAGACGAAGATTGTAGGTGGCAGGATTTATACCCCTAGTAAAAATGAGAAAAAAACATCTGGTAAATATAAACTGATAACTAAATGGTAGGACTTTTTAAAAGTGTATAATATTGGAACTACAAAAACGTACCTTGACGATCATTTCCAGAACATAAATTCCTCCATAAACATAGTTGATATTCTTCAAGTAAGTCATGAATTCTGAGTTTTCATCCACGGATAATTCAAATGATATAGGGACCATATTAATTGCTATGAGAATATTCATAGCTGCATCAAATGCAACATGTGTTGCTATCATGTAGCTGTATCGCAAAAACAGATTTCTTGGTGGTGGAACTGTTTCTGAAGCTCGCACTTGTTTGAATTTTTCTAAGCGATTTCGCTGTAATTTACAAAATATGCATATTATTTGATAATTTTATTTCTAAACAAATCATAAAGGTAATAGAATTGATCATATAAAGTCAACTCACAGTTTTCTCCCAATATCTTGGCACCTTCCAGTGGAATGACAAGTCTGTTAGTTCAATAAATCTAAAGAAGCAGGAAATGGGAGTTCAGAAGCTTCTCACATTGCTTTTCTTCGATGAAAACAACCTTTGATATGGCGATCTTTGTGGAATTATAATTTTGCCCTTTTTATGAAGCCATAATTTTTCTTCAGTGCGCAAAATGTTCTCCATTTTTCCAAAATAAGCACGTTCATGGACAGCAGAACTTATTCTTTATTTTTTGTATTATATAAGGTGCGAATTTATATGAAGAAAATTTAGCAAATTAATATTAAATACGCCAATAATGACGTTTTTCTCATGTCCCATTTTTGCCATAAAATAAGCGAAATTATAGATTTTGTCAGAAAGCATGGCACTTTTCAGTTTCTTTGACAGTTTTGAAATAATAAAAGATTTTGATTCAGAATTTTATTTTCTACCTAAAAAAGGAACTTTTCAATAGCGTCATCATCATTTACGCCTAAATTCCTGGCGTTCGTAGAGATATAATAAAGAAAATAGATATATATTATAAAAAATAAAAAGACAAAAAATATAGATTATATGTCAATTTTATATTAGACTTGACAAAGAACATATTTGACCAAAAATACTTATATATATGTTGGTTAAAGCTCTATCAAAAACTAAAATATTAAAAAATTATGCTAGTTGATAACGAAAATGCTATTGCTTGGGGAGAAAAGACGTGTACAATGTATGTATAAAATGACTCATGTATAAAATAATTGACATTGCAAATAGTGGATTTTCTAATCAATAATTTTTATATATATTTTTAAATTTTGGTAATCTCTATCAAAGGTTCTATCTACCCGCAACATCAGTACTATCAACTACTACCTTTAACACTTTTTCTTTTTCTGAAGGCTTTCTTGTAGTTTTTTTTTCGAAAGGAAAGAATAAAACTTACCTGAAATGAAAAATAAAACCAATAAAAGCATTTATTTTTCATTTCATTCAATTATGGCGAATTTTTGCTTTTTTTTAAAAAAAACTTACCTTTCTTTTTCATCTAAGCAGGTATCTGCCAAGTTCACCAGCAACTTAACAGCATCACTAGATAGAACACCTCTTTCAAATTGTCTCCAAAAACTAATTTTTATTGCTTTGATAACAGTAATGCGTGCATCTTCTACCATTTCTGCAAATTCTTTTGGGGAGGGAACATTTGGCACCGATGTATCACATTGAGGACAGTTACTGTAACGAATTAGTTTGCTGCTCTCCTCAGCTCCAAACTATTAGAATGAAATATATGTGGTTTTGGCTTTGGTTTGCATTTATACTGTACAAGGTTTTTTAAAAATCGATATTAATCATAGGCACAACCACGGTTTTAATATTATTATGAATACTTAAAATTGATAAAAACAAAGAGAGAAAAAATAAAAAATAAATAAATAAAAGAAAGAGAAAATTATAATACATATTTATTTCGATATTAGGCAATTACAAATATTAGCTAAATTTTAAATAAAATAAAGAAATAATGCTAAACAAACCGATGATGTTAGGCTATTCCATAACTAATTTTGCTGATAAAGTAGGGCTTACAAATATTGCATAGCGAAATTTAGCTTTATCTGTTATCTAAGTTGACAAGGGTAAATTTAACCACTACTCAAATCCTATAAATTTTATAAGTGAGCGTCTTCCAAAGTTTTCACTATGAATTAAGTTAAAAAAAATCACGATTGTTTCTAAAATCACACTCACATGATATCAGAAAAGCATCACTAAATAAAAGTGGTGGTTATCATATTTTTTTATTTTGCATATTAATGAAAACTGTTTTGCCTTTAGGAATATTAGCTAGTTATGGAAATTCGTGCTGGATCAAACAGTTACGAGACATTTACTATTTTTTCAACAAACCCTCTTTGCTAGACTTTATCGATGCAAAGTGAGACTATTACAGCCAATCTTCATATAAAAAATAAATGCACTTACAGAACCATCTCCGTGAGTAGAGTATGGATTTTGTATATTGCAAGCTTTTTCGGTGAATGACCAATCTGCATCTGCAAGGAATCGGTCTGTTTTCAGCATATTTAGTGACCTTTGTTGATTCTGATTTAGCCGAACTACTGCATTATTCATCGCTGCTTTTTTTGCATCTGATACTTCTGACATACCAAGTACGTAAAGCAACCTCCTAATCGTTGTTGCGTTTATTAGTAATGTGCAAAGCACAATACCTGCAGTATGGATGAGTATCTAAACATACAGTGTTGACACAATAACAACTATTCATATTGACAAAAATACTCATCCAGCTATGAAAAAGTCAATTAAGAAATCATAAACTTTTTTTAATATGATATCCTTTAAGCTCACCAGTGAACATATATTGACAAGAAACAAATTTGAAAACTTTCCTTTGCAATCTCAGATTAATTGGGGATTTCCACATGCTACTACTAATAATAGTACCAATGCTAGAATTAAATTGTTGAGAATTGGCGATCTAAATCAGGGGAGGAGGGAGGTGAACTTGAATAGGGTTCAACACGAGAATTACTTTGATGATCAGAAAACGTGATTGATATTTCATGTTTTTCACAGATCTGTTTTTAACATATCTAAACTAAAACATAAAATATTCTTTCTTTAGAAATGTCAAAGTTGATTCTTAATTTTTGAATCTTTGAAGCTTTTTACATACACATTGAATGTAACGATCACGATGAAAGTGGCGCCAACTATACTATCAATGTTCAAAATCCTCTTCATGTCTGTTATTAAAAGAAAAAGGAAGCAAAAGTTAGTAGAGACCAAAAGATACTATAGGTAATAATTTTTTGTTTGTTTGTTTAATAGTTTGCTTCGATATTTATCTCCATTGAAAAGATATCGTTATTTATATACTATTAACAATTCAAAATTTGCAAAAAAATTGTTCATAGTCAACAGGGAATTTAAAACAAAACGACTTTAAATTTATTTCCAGTACTGTAACTCAGTTATTAGCTGTAAAGTGAAAAAGGAAAACATACAGTCATCAGCTTTTGCCACCAAATTTAGAAAAGGGTTCTAGAAATTTGTGGAAGTTTTGAGTTCAGATACTTGCATTTCCCAGAAATTCTAACTACAGTGAAACCTCCCAATAGCGGACATCCCATATAGCGGACACATTCAAATAACGGACAAAACATTGAGGACCGGAATTTTTTTCTATTAAACCCTTATAAAAAAACCTCTAAATAGCGGACAGTAATAGCAGACGCCTCTCATTAGCGGACAGAAAAACCTAGTCCCATTTGAACTTTCCTACTGAAAGTTACCTCTCAAAAGCGGACGGGTAAAAACCACAAAATGACAAGAAAAAAAACCAAACGTTTAGAAAACGTTTCTTTTTCTAAAAGTCTAATAATGTTAATTTTAGCATTTCGATACATTTTTCTCCTTATTTCTATCAACTATCGGTATCTATTTCCTCAGTCATTCAATCACCTTTCTGCTCCCATCAAATGTTTATTTTCCTGTGATAATTTCTACACTAGCTATAGCAACTTTCTTTGCCCTGTACTTCTAAAACGTTTAAATAGCGCGTTAGATTGAATATAGGTGCTAAAAGTGCACATAATTTCAATTTTTTGAAAACCTCTATACAGCGGATACCTCCAATTAGCGGACACTTTTGCTAAGACCCGTAGGTGTCCGTTATTCGGAGGTTTCACTGTATTGAAAAATATTCTGAAATTCCGCATACTGTCTTTTACGAATTACTACTCATCCTGTACTTATAATTGTGGAAATATTTTTAAAGAAATCTCTCTCATGTTTGTTGGGTATACATCAATCAGAATTTATATTTGAAGCAATCAGATCTTATAGGTTTTACTTATTCATTGTTTGCCAATTATGTCCTTAAGCCGGATGATAGATAGTTTTCGGTAGAAGATGAAATGTCACTGCAAACTTTAACATTTTAGATTTACCAATCTTGAAAATTAATGTAAACACAAACAATAATAATATTCACAACTTGAATTCACTGTTTACCTTATTTCCTACTTCTTCATGGTCCATTGCAACTTGGAGCGCTAATGCAAGGCCAACAGCTCCTCTTAAGCCGCCCCATATCATCACTACGGCATCTTTCCATGGTAAGCCGTATCCTAACCGAGTAAGAAAGGGACTGAACAAAAGGATTACCACGAATCTGTAAAGTAAAAAATAAAAGATATTTTAAAATCAGAATAATCATCATCATTTTAGCGCCTCGAATGCTTTTAAGCTTCTCCCTCGAAAGAGCTCTATAAGTCGGAGGATTTGACCCTGAGTATAGTTTGAAGCGGTACTATCTGGAAACCTAAATAAACCTTTTTGCTGTATGCTAAATGATTTAGGTCAAAATTTTCTGACACATCTTTTTGGTGCAAATGCAATGAAAACTGAAAACAAACTAAATATAGTATGTGAAATGACAAAAATCCTTTTTTAGTTATAAATAAATAGTAAACAATTGTTCCACGACATTATAATTTTTTCTCCAAATCTACCTATTTTTCAAGAACTAAAGTTTTAAATTGCCGCCATCACTTTTCGCAATAAGTCGCACGCTGTTATATCATACATTTTGTTTATACCATACACAACGTTTCTGATGTTCCGTAATTTTTTTTATGTAATGATGTATTTTATTCATACACTGTTTCAATTTTCTGGCGTTATTCACCCTGTTTCTTTTTCTTATTCACTATTTGTTTTGTTTTTTTCTTAATTTTTTTCGCACCCTTTGTCGCCATGGCAACGTCCAAATGAGGGTCTAGCAGGTCATTTTTTGGGGTCATTTTTGGGTAAAATCTGATTTTTGGGTCCAAATTTCCTTAAACTCGTAATGACTTTAAAGTGCTGTATTTAATAAGACTAGAAACTAGTCGTAAAATTTCAGCAGAGCGAAATTTAAACCGTGAGAACTACTAGTGCCATTTGGCGGAAAGTGAGAAATCCATAGTCACGTGATATTGTCATTAATTTTCTCGGGGGTATCATCACGGAATTAGAAACACATAAACAAAGCGCAAAATCAATATACAAAGAATTGCAAATTGAGCCTGAAGCACATCGCAAAAAAGAAATGGAAGGACAGACAGGCAGAATGATACATAGAATGATACATATTTAGTATATTTTTCTGAAATCAAAGGTTATCACGAAATGATCATCCGAATATTTGTAGCTAGCCAACCATATTTTTTTAAAGATGATGGAGGAACTTAAGTAAACTTTAGTAAACAGAAAAATTTTGAAATGTGAAAATGTTGGCCTTTGTATCTGGAGTTTATTTCCCCATACTACTAATAAGAGTCTGAAACTTTCTTTCCACACTATGACAGTATGGCATGTTGTGCACTTGAGAAAAAAAAGATTTTACTTGTTTGTGTGGAGTTGGTCGAAGCAAAAGTTTATCTAACTTCTCGTTACTTTATTCTGGGCCACCACCTTATGCTTTATTTCCAGATGTTACCTATGCTTCCTTTAGTAAAAAGTTCAAGAGATTCTTTCAACAAATAAAAGTAACTTAATAAACCAGACGAAAAAAGAAAAGATCTACACAAAAGCAGGAGAATAAATTTATGTCATATATTTCCTATCTTATTTATGTTATATATTTCCTCTAATATTGAAATAATGTAAAAAGATCTGGACTATACTATTTCCCAATCCAGGTTGAATGTATAAGTGAGTTTAGATGATTAAATAGCAAACTCACATTGGTAAAATTACTTTATAGGCCTTTCTTCGGTTTTAATTACAACAACAAAGTTATTTGTTATTATGCTGTTTATATGTTGTTTGTATGAGATGTTATTTGTATATTTATTTTGAATATTTTAACAAAATCTAGCATTAACAGAGCAAAATATTGAGAAGAAGGATTATCGTCTTTTCATTGGAATGTTTCATGGCATTTTCAATGTTTTTTTCTGGAGTTGAAAACTAAATATATTAAAATGAAATAAAAATCTAAAAATAGTATAAAAATCTGAATTACCGACAGAGCATTTTCAAATCCTTTGCCATAAGTTTATATAAAAACCATCTTAGAAGAGGCTTAAATCATTTTTTATAAATACTCAAGTAGTATTTTTATTTATATTACAAAGTAGTATTTACTCAAGTGGCATCTGTAATTGAGTACTAGTTAATTTGCACCAGAGTTTACATCCATCATGGACTCTTTTATGGCATTATTTTTTGTACTAAATGCCAAATATTTGGTTACTTTGGTAAATTCTCTGCTTAACTACCTTAGAAGAGGAATTTTTTAGGAGAATTTGATTTTTCAGTTTACCAAAAACGTTTTGAGAATTTAATTTCACGGTTGGCAACCTTTTTTTTAAATTTTAGCAGGAATTAAATTTTGTATTAAACCGAGACCGTAAAATAAAATTTTTAAAAAATATTAAAATATAATTTATAGTAAAATATTTATTTTCCAATATATTATTTTTTTTAAAAATATTTTTCAAATTTTTGGTTACTTTGGTAAATTCTCTGATTTACTACTATAGAAGAGGGAATTTCCAGGAGAACTTAATTTTGAGGTTTACCAAAAACGTTTTGAGAATTTATTCTTTTGGTTTCCAGTTCCATGTTTCCGGCATTTTTTTAATTTTCGAAGGAATTAAGTTTTGTATTTTACTGACTTTGAAGAAACTGTAAGTTAGTAAAATATTTATTGCCAATGTAGCTACAATTTTTAGTAAAATCTTTTCAAATGTTATAAAAATAAAAAATAAAAAATAAAATTGCTAAATTTGGCAGGATCGACAGAATTGGTTAAATTTCGAGGGGAACTTCATTTTGCGGTTTTAGGCAAAAACGACAAAATCTGTAAAAATGAAACAAATATTGAAGCAAATATTAAAGCAAATAAATGCGTAAGTAGATAATTGACTACATGTTAATTTTGTTCTTTCCAAACCAAAAACTACAGAAACAAATATTTTTCTTTCCTATGCTTCTTTTAATGGTTCATGTCGCTTCATATACCTTAATTTTAGTTCAAATTTTCATTTCCTACCCTTCATTTTTTAACTTTATAAGGTTTTTCATTTTATTAAAGGCATATGATGCTCTATTAAAAAGCACATGTTGACGAGAAATATAATAGAAATATTTCTCAGCTATCTAAAATGAAACAGGCATCACATTCTTTGGGCATCACATTTTATTGCCTTCCATATAAAAAATGTTTTAATGTTGAAATTATTATTTCCTCATTTTGTTTAACCCTTAAAGACCGGACTTTTTGCCAACTTCTTAAGACAGTGGGTGTGGTGGGGAAATGCCCCCCACCAAAACTTGCCTTCTACAATGTCTTTAGCGATAAAACTTTGGTCACTTATAAAAGAACTTATTAGCATTCCATTATGCCCAAAATCAGCATCATATCACGTGATTAAGTGATGGCGTCATCATTTTTCTAAATCGTCTATTTTAACCAATCACGTTGCATGACAAAAAACATAGTATAAAAGCCAAAAAACGGATCAAAATTGGCTAAATCTGATAAATTACTACTAAATTCATTAATATTTATCAATTTCAAAGAAAAAAAATTATTCAAATTTTTTTTTAAAAAAAATTGTTTTTGGTCCAGTACCAAATCATACCTGTTACTGATGACGTCATCATTTTTTCAAAAAATTTTTTAACTGAATAGTTGGTAGATAAATTTGGTCAAAAGTCTCAAAAGATTTTTACTTTTGTATTTGCACTGTTAGAGTTATTAAAAGGGTTTAGAGGGTTAAAATAAGCAAAGTTCATTTGCTCAAATGATAGCAGATGATAACTTCAAAGTTCAAACGATAACAGATTATGTTTTTGAGGTTAAAAATATAAGAAATCCTTTTTGTTAAATCTTTTTTCTTGATTTTTGCAGGGAAACGTTTTCTCATTGTTGATATTTGACATTTTTAAAAATTTCCGTAGGTAAATGTTTCTTAGATTACCCATGTATTTTCTTTTAACTTCTTTTTCAGCAGAAATTTCTCGTCTTTGTTATAATGAGCCTATGTTCAACACGGCTCCGTTTGAAAAGCCCATTTTCTCCATTATTTTGCAGCTATGGTTTGCACAAACTACGATTCAGAAATCTAAAGTGAGCCAAGCGAGCGAGCAAAGCAGATTGAAGCAGTTTGCCTTTTTATGTATTTGGAGATTGTGCCACCA
>JANSTP010271181.1:0-10397 GCA_025330745.1 Cladonema radiatum | reverse complement strand
TTTAATATCCCAGTTATGAAGCTGTGTGACGGATATTGATAACATCGCTAATTAAAAGTACAGATAAAAAGAAACCAGGAGATAGTATACGAACATTTACGTCAATTGTAGTAGCGTTATTTTTTATGACGACTTTTTATACAAAAATACCATGAGAAGCCGAAAAAATACTACATAACAATACTCCGAGTGTCGTGATACATAAGCCCTTTGTTATTTCTATTTCCATCAGAAATATTTGATATCCATACACATATCTTTTTGAACTGACTCCCATTTATAAATACATTCATCTCAACGTCATCCTGAAATAGGATTTCCTGCAACCTCATTCACTGTGTCAGCCTTCTATTTATGTTCTATGAGAATTTTTATAGCACATTATATAAGCTCAATCAAGAAACGCTACTAGGAAACGTTAGTTGTAATGATCTGTATGGATTTGTATAAGCTGATCAAGAAGAGGGTCTTATGATCAGGGGTTAGAGAGACTACGAAAAAAGTTGCTAGTTTTATATGGGGAGGGCGGAGCAGTTAATAATTAGTCTTATCAGGAATGGAGGGTGAAATCGGGAAAAGTTGAAGATATTGAACGTTGGTGTTGCAGTTATGGAGAAGTAAAGAAACAACATTATTATTGGATTTCTGTTTTTTCTTTTCAAAAATCAGTAAAATCAAGTTACTGTATAATGCTGATGGAACTACCATGTTTGCGTGTGGTCATGTTGCCCAACCTCGTTGCCAGGTCTTCTTTCCTTTCCTGGGAACAAGGTTGCATGTTGCCGTTTCTCATTCTGTGTGGCTTGTAAACTGAATCCAAACAAAACAAATAACTTGGACGTGCAAATTAACAGACACCGAACACTTGAAATACGTGCGTCAGGTTGTTATGGCTATCTTTTTTTATTCTTTTTCAATCGCTTAAAACCTTAAGTTTTCTTTACTTAAATTTGGTTGAGCTCAGACAACCTAATCTGACGCCCCCGAGTCTTAGCGTGCTTTGTGGTGCGGCAATTTCTGCCTACAACATCAATGGACAGTTGCCCCACTAAACAACTCGAGAGTAAGCCGCCTTAGGACTCGAACCTCTACCGTTTGAAACCATTCATTGGATTTTGCAGTCCACTGATGACAAGGGTGATGACTACTACACTACCGGCCCATATGAACACTTCAGCAATACACGTAATTGAGGAACAACTATTAATTGGGGCTGCTTTGAACTGGACATGTTCATTTAACCCTTAACATTTATTTCACAATTTGATAGAGTTCTGTATTTTGAGCAATCACTGAAGATTTCGCATGAAAACTCCATTTGGTTGTAGAATTATGGACATTCAAAGTAATGAAAAAGGGCCTTTTTTGTTTGTTTACATTTGTGAATGAATGAACTTTCTTTGTTTTTTCTTCATTTTTGAAAAAATCAAATGACTATATCTCTACACATAGTTCGTATTTTTTAATGAAATTTTCCGAGTAAGTACAAAATTTATCTTTCTAGAGAATAATCCAATAAAATTTTCGGCGGGAATGTACCTTTAAAAAACGGACTTTCTGCCAACCTCCTAAGACAGGGAAGGCGAAAATTCCCCCACTTGGTTGACTTTATATAAGACAACTTAACAATTGTGCTCGAAATGAGCTTCATATCATATGATTAAGTGGTGACATCGTTATTTTTCTAGAAATCTTAGTTTGGCCAGCCAGGCGATTTTAGTCTAAACAAAAATTTCGGTCCTGGCTCAAGTCATAATCCTGATTCATGATGTCATCATTTTTTGGAAAAACTTTTCCCTCCAAGTTGGTCCCAGATAGTTAACAGCTGCAAAAAGTTTTACAATTTTGAAGATATGACAAAAAATTTTTGGCAAGTGTACTGCATCTTCCTCGGTTTTTCCGTTGTCGATCTAAATTACTTGCAAAAATAAATCACTTGTTAAGAAGGTCAGTCAAGTATATTATTTAACGTCGGTTGAGCTCGGGTTCTTCCATACCCCTTTTCCAGACCTCCCAAGGAAGGTAAGTATCAGTAAATAAAGTTTAGCAAATAACTCTGATGTGCGATAAACAGGCAGTGAATTAGCGCTGAATAACAACAGAAAATTTTCCATTCCCCCTAAGTCGGGTCCAGACCTCTAGATTTTATATTATTGGAACGGCAAAATCGGTGTATACGTTCATAGGTCGAATGGTCAAGCCACTGAGCCAGGTCACCCGGTTAATGGAAAATCCCGTTTTGAATTTTTCTTGGAATTTAATAACTTTTAGGAACTAATTTTTCATTATTTTTTTATTGCTAGCTAGTTCAAACTTTGCTTTTCTCTTCCTTGGAAAAATTTTCATCTCTTTTGAAATAATGAAAGGATTATCTCGACGGATCATTTTGCATTCCAAAAGATGAGAAGCCTCGCGACACAAGCAATTTTTTAATGTCAGTTATAAGATAATGTTTTTACAAACACAGCTAATCGTCTTATCACATGTCGGCAAGTTAGGAGTTTAATACGTTTGTGTAATTATATATCGTCTTGCATAGAAGATAGATTGTTAGCTAGCAAACAAACAATTTATTTGAAACAGGTTTAGAAAAAATCTTTTTGAAAGCAAATCAAGCAGTGTTGATATTATCTTTTTACTTATTTTGCTCGCAGTTAGTACCACTGTCCACAAAAAATCCTGTGAGTTAGTGAATCCAGCTTCCTTTTGAGATCAAAGAAGTAGCTACCATTTTTTGCCCTTTTTATTTGATATATCTCTGGCACATTCTTTATGGTATCTTGTGTCTTCTACGTAATATATTTTTAAAATCTTTTTAGTCAAATGAAACTGCTGAGAATATGTAACTAGCTCACTACGCTTTACTGAAAGATGATGAAACATCCATAATGGTATTTCCTACATCTAAATCAATTTACTAATTTGGATTGTTGATGTAAAACGATTAATGATGATGACACTAGAGGAGAGTTTTCAATATCATTATATATGAAGCTATTAACATTATTTACATTTGAGCTCCTTATTGGAAACCATTTAAGTACAACAGACGCTATCTTATTCATGTCAATCAACACAGTTTGAGAGAAAGATAAATGAAACAAAGTTTTACAGTAGTTTTATTTCATAACATTCTCATAAAAGTTAAAGGACTTTGGGAACTAAAATGTCTGGACTTTATGTAAATCAAGGTGAATTTTCCACACCTAATAGAGAGATTAAAGTGGGTATTTTAACAGGTAAATATTCTTCATTTGAAATGTGTTATTTTATATTTTTTCAGTATATATCAATATGTGCACTTAAATTATAAAACTATGCACATTATCTGTCTTCTTTATGTCTATGTTCTTGATTGCACCTGCGAATAAAAATTAAGAGTATGAACTTGAAAATAAAGATTTCATTTCATCAAAAATGCTGCTTATTTTATGAGCATTTTGCATGTGTTCCATGGGCCCCTCCACTTTTTTTAAATAATGGTTTACTTTCTTATGTAAAAAATCAATGAATAGACTAAGTAAAATCATTAAAGTGAAATAATAGCTAAAGTGAAATAATTGTCTTGTTATTATCCCAAAATAACCTTGAAATCAGAAATTGTTTTGTTGCCCAACCATGGTGAGCGACACTTTTAAGACTCCAATTCTTGGCCTCCCCACTTAAAATTGGGTGGAGGCCCATGTGTTCTAAGATGATGCTTTTTCTAAGATGATATTTTTGATGATCCATGCTTTCCATAGGATCAAATTTTTTAAATTTGTCTCCTTCATTCAAACAAGAATCACCAATATTGTTTGAAAAAGCCTGCCTGTCAAAAACCGAAGAAGAGACAAAGTTTTGACATGCAAAACAATTTTCGGAAAGCCATCTATTAAGTTTAGGTGTACTACATAGTTCATCCTACAATTTTTGATCAAATTGTTTTTTCTTTCTTTAGAAGCAAAAAAAGAAAAAATTCTTAAAATATGGGTTTAATATTTAAAACAATAATAACCAATGCGGTTTGTGAAAAAGTAAATTTTTACTTTCGATTTACCAGTTTTACCGTATAAAATAATTTGATCAGAATTTGTAAGGTGAATGGCCTCACTTACACCCCCAAAACAGGTTGTGTTTGAAAAGCAATTAAGAGACTTTATTCTTAATTTATCTTTGCTTGTAGTTATTATGCTGAATTATTGTAAATTATTTTTAATTTTTAAAATTTTTATATAAGACAAAATTGATTTGTTATTAATATCACTGAATATGTGAAAGCCTGATATTTCTTTTTTTTAGTCAGTGATAAATGTTCTGCTGGTGTTCAAGAAGACAAAAGTGGTCCAAATTTAAAAGCACTTGTTCAAACTCATCTACATCGGTATGCTTTATAAGGCTTTGAAATGATAGAAGCACTTTGCTGCAGTGATGATGTTTTTAGTTTTTATTTTCTGTTTTTATGTAGTTAGTTAGTTAGTTAGTTATAGATTGATATTTAATAGGAACAGTGTAGTCTCCTAGATTTTCCGGGAACTGGCATCAACTGAAAATGCTCTTAAAGATCATATTCGGTGCCACAGTTTTATATGACAGGGTAAAATGTGTTTATTTATTTAATTTTCTTTTTTCTCTTGAATGACTTACACTCATAAATTGCCTCTCATTTTTGCTAGCCTTTGACAAATGGTTTTTGGTAATCCTAAGCAAAGTTTTGAGTTTTCAAATCCACAGGGCTACCAAGAGGTTTGATCATTGATAATAAGTCTGTAACTGTATATAAGTAGTACATTCATCTATATATGACAATGTTTTTTTAACAATAACATATTTTTATTTAGTGTTGGCCATGTGAAAGTCATTAACAGTGTTGTACCTGATGAAGGACCCATAATAAAAGTATATCAATCAAATTTCTCATCTTTTAATCTTATTTCATTATTAAAATACGTCATATGTTTTCAATTGTCTAGAGTTGTTTATTGCATTGGTGTGACATTGAAAATTGTACCCTAATTTTAACAACTGGTGGGACAGGATTTTCTGATCGAGATGTTACTCCAGAGGTATGTAAGAAATTTAAAAAGTTTTGTTTTTTTGTAAATATTTTTCATCATTTGGAATCTTCTATAAAACCAAATTTTTTCAAACATAGGCCACAAAAGAAGTTATTGAAAAAGAAGCACCAGGACTTACAGTACAAATGTTATCAAACTCGATCAAAACAACACCCATGGCTATGCTTTCTAGGTATTATATTTCATTATGTAGCAATATTTGTAAGGCACAAAATGAATTAAGGTATTTTTTTATTGGGAAACTTGTTTAATCTTCAGTTGTACGCTTTTCATTTCTGATAGACCTGTGTGTGGTATTCGAAAAAACTCAATTATAGTCAATCTGCCAGGAAGTAAAAAAGGTTCGCAAGTAAGTTTAAAGTGATTCACATTTTCAAATGTATTTCTCTTGTATGCACATCTTTCTTTGCTGTTAAAAATTTGATAACCTGTTTTTTTCTTTTAGGAATGCTTCGAGTTTATATTGCCAGCATTGCCACATGCAATTGGTATGTGAATTTTAGATGCCATGACAGAATTGTCAGAATTTTGACTGTTTTTTAAGATTTTCATGAAAAGATTTGATTATTTTCAGATTTGGTCATGGGTAATAATGAAAATATTATTAAGACACATGACATTGTGCAGTCAACTCCAAAAGTAAGAGACTTGTATTATTTATGTATTTTCTTGATAAACGTTTTTGTATACTTGTTTTTACTCCAATCTCTTCTTTATTTTTCTTTAGGAGGATACCAACAGAATCCATTATCATCGAGGAGAGAGCACTTACAGTGATGTTCTTTGCCTTGTAAAAGATTGCCAAGGAGGGCAAGTATGTTTGATATTCTACTCTATCTGTCAATATTCTAGTTTCAAAATTCATGCATTGGTTCACTTTTGAAATTCTTTGAAAAAGGTGGATGTATGTTCTGGGAATATTTGACAGTATACTTAACTGTTCATATAAGTTTTATAAAGCTACCACAGCAAGCATATCACTTTGAGAGATAGTCAAGAAGCCTTTTTGTTGAAGTTTTTAAGAAGTTAGTCGCTTTATTGAATTTCTAGATTTATGGTTTGTTTTTTTTTAATTGGTTGAAAGAATCCATGTTTCATAGAATAATTAATAACATTAAGTTCTCAATTAGAAGTTTCCTACTGTCTTAAGTTCATTAGTAAAAGAAAGGAAATTTAACAAGATAAAATTAATTCATTAATTCTCCTTATATTGAAGTAATTATAAAAGTTGGATGAAATTCTTTGTATACTTAGAACATCACATGAAAATCTCAAACCAACGTATTTGAATGATTGCACACCAAAAGTTGTAACTTTTGAAAGAGCATATGATCACAGTATATCTGATTCAAAAGGATAAAACTATTAACCTTTAAAACATATCATTGAATAAAGCCATACTCTTTTTGCAAAATATCGTGATCAAGATTTTCTTTTATTTATTTGTTACTACTTTAATTACTTGACTCTTTATTGTAGCCAACGCCTCCAGTTTCAAATAGAGCTAGCTTAGAAAGCCTTCAAAGTTATGGTTCATCATCGATTGAATCTTCAGACCAGGGTTACGAATGTTCGTTCTCTTCAAATGAATCTCCAACACCATATTGTTTTCATCATCAGAGATCTGGTAAAAATTTATTTTGTCGCAAAACCTACTGTGATATCACACCCTAGGTAAATTTCAGTTCGACTTCAGAAAAATTAGAAAAAGGCAGGTTTTAGGGAGAAGATGTCCTAAAAATGGCAAATGGTCAAATTCATTAGGAGTTCACTATATTTTTGTAGCCGTGAAAAATTAGAATGAAGCGCTGAGTATGTGGGTATTAGACCGTAGATTGGGGTCTCATATTGATTATCTTCATTGATCAATATACTTAAGAATCAATATATTTATAAACATGATTGTAATTCGTATGAAAATTGGTGAAATAAACATTATTTAATATGTTCATGAATGTTAGTCTCAAAGAAATGAGGCCTTTTGAGTTGACAAACAATCCATTCCAAATATCCTTTGTTAGTTTTTTTCGGCTACTCTCATTGGAGTAAATGTGTGATATTTTGAATAATGTCCTCATAATCAGATGTTTATATATAATATTGGTAATGATTAAGCGTCTTAACAAAATAATGTGTAATATCATTATAATATTTTACTTTAGCCAGTCTTCTGACATTACTCTCCAGATTTTCAAGATTAGGTATGGGAATAATTTGATAAATGTCTAAATGCATAAAATTAATCTCTCTTCCAATGAAAGCAATGTATAATATATCAAGCAAACCATATATTTTTTATTGCATATTTCATGTTTATCCCATTAAAAAATTAACATTTATCTGAAAGTTAAATACATGTTTTAGTAATTTTTTTCAACATTTTTTCAGCCTTTCATTATTCAGGTGATATTCAAAATGTCAAAAAAAATTTATTGATGCTTTACCGCAATTTATTTTTTAAGGTTATCGTTTTTAATCAAAGAGAAGACCAATTGTAGAGCAAAGTATATTTATACTTTCTTTGCTTTTTATGCTTTTTAATAGCAATTGTAATATGATTATACGCCAAAACTTTTTCGACTCTTAATATATTCTTTAACATTGGTAACTATATTTATTACTGTTCATAAAGAAAACGTTTTGTTCAGTCACTATCGTATTTGTCAGATTAATCAACCACTCACTGCGCACCTAAGCTTAGATTAGTATTATACATTTGGACCACAAACAAATTAACGACATAATCATAATTAAGAACCTGCTATTACAGTTGATCCACAATTAGTTAAATAATTAAAGCGATGCAGTGATCACGAATACGTAATACACACACAACATCAACCACATAACATTTCCAAACTGTGCTTTCCAAGAGAATTGAAACAGTGATATGAACTTACTCTTTCGAATAATCTAATTATTAAATCTTTTTCTCTGCAATACAACCACATTTTAATCTAAACAACGTATTGAAATATGGCTCAAAGGTTTATGCTTCAGAGGACAAAACCATCAATTACATCTCTCACTGCAATCAATAGGGTAAACTCATAAAAGTTTATTATGAAAATTCATCAGACTTGAGGAGCTATTATGTTCCAGTGTTGTAGTAAGATTTCATTTCGTTGCATTCAGTGTATATCGACACACCAAAGATGGCGGAACGTGATCGCTTCTCACCTCACCCAATGATAGCTGTCAGTAAAGCTTTATCGCTTGTCCTTTCCTCTGTGCATTCAACAAAGAAAAGACATTTGGTAAATCTTCACGCCGGTAAGTATTTCTTTCATTAACAAATTATGAAAAGTTTCCGAAAGATTTTTAACCAAATGAGCATTGAATGGTCTTTTGAGATTACTAAGCATTGCACAGGTCCAAAATTAAGCTTTAGGCCTTTCAGAGGTCTGTAGCAATATATTACTGAATGAACATTGAGTAAAATATTTGTAGGATTGTTGGGTAAGGTGATAATGGAAGATATTCGAGCCAAGGAACCATACCCTCCATTCGCAGCATCGATTAAAGATGGATATGCGGTGATTGGTAAGTATCTCTCCAGATTTACTGATGCTCAACGAAGTTATGTTCGCAATGAAGTAGTTCTTATGTTTAAAGGGTTTTGATCTACCTTTGTTTTTTCTTTACATTCGTCTACCCTGGGTCTACCTAGTCATTTCTGCATCATTTTCGTCCCTTAGAAGACGTTGTCGATGTATATATAATTGTCTTAGCATTTTATCTCAAACTGCTTTCATTTTTAATATTTTTTACAGCTGCCGATGGTGCGGGTGTACGGAAAGTAATTGAACCAGTCACTGCTGGCCATATGGTATGTACCCCATCGTGCTTGCTTTTTTTGAGGATTAGACGTTTATCAGCTACTACTGTCAATAGTTACCAGTTCTCTATTTTAGTATGAAAAAGTCAGTTTCTTGAAGATCAAAGCTAATACTAACCATCAAGTCTTCAAAAATTAAAAACAAAGCTTTTGCAGTATGGACACCTAAATATATTTTATTACACCTAAAATCTTGATTCCAGCCAAGCCAATCTATTGGTCGTGGATGTTGCAGTCGGATAAATACGGGTGCGCCTATCCCCGTCGGTGCGGATGCTGTTGTACAAGTTGAAGATACTGAACTCGTTGAAGCATCTCAAAAGGTAACTGCACTTTCTACGTGAATATTTATTGCATCGTCAGATTTTTGTCTTGCATGTCTATTGAAATACTTTCAGGGTGAAGAACTAGCGATCCGAATCAAAACAAATCCTTCAGTCATGCAAGATATAAGGTGCATTTTTTTCTTCCTCTCGCTAGTTTACACCCAGACAAATTTGATACTTTGGTATAACAGAAGACCGTAATTTCTTTTAGACCGGTGGGTTTCGACATCAAACAAGGGGAAACATTGTTGAATGCTGGTGAAAAATTAGGTCCGGCTGAACTTGGACTGCTAGCTATGGCTGGCGTTAACACGGTGATAATTTTTACTGTTTACTTGTGAATAGGTTTTCGGAACACAATCATGATGTCTATATACTTGTTTTTTTTTTCAGGTAGCTGTCTACACCCCGCCTACCATCGGTATCTTTTCGACAGGGGACGAGGTATCTTTAAACAACAATGTTTCTGATTTCATAGAGTGTTTATTTGGTGTTTTTGTAACTATCCGCCGGGGAAGTATTCGAAGCTTCAGTCATTTGAAGTTCTTGTGTTGTTTATAGTTGGTGGTACCAGGAGAAGAGAAAACTGAAGGACAAATCTATGATTCAAACAAGATAGCATTGTTGACAGCGATTCGTGAGCAAGGTTTTAATGCAGCTGATTTGGGCACGCTACCAGATAAGTAAGTGAACATCTCAAGCTTACTTCTCAAGCTTGCTAAATGTTTAACACAATGAAGTCATGTGATATCATGAGAAGCAATAAAACTTTTTCGATATCAGGATGACAAGGTGCTAATCCTGTGAGTTACATCACATTGTTTTTCCTTAGTTTCAGCCAATTACGTGGGAAAATATTTAGTGTTTTAGAAGATTCCAATCATCAAGTATTGATCACCACTGGGGGCGTTTCCATGGGTGAAAAGGTATTTCCAGTCACAATTTCAATAATTTAAAACTCCCCTGCCGAAAATAAATAAATAAAAGCCCAAGTTTTTGCTCTAAGTTGTTTTTTACGGATCGTTAATTTCCACACGTTTTCTAGTCTTCTAGCTGTAAAGTGTTTTTATTTTAAGAATGTTTCTTTAGTTAATTTAGCTGATTTCAGGAGAAGCACGGAATTTTCCTTATTTTTAGGATTTGGTGAAAAAGTTTCTCGAAAAAGAAGGCGATGTG
>JANSTP010271170.1:0-10397 GCA_025330745.1 Cladonema radiatum | reverse complement strand
TCACTCAAAAGCCTCAAAAATTTTATAAGCGCCTGGGCACTTAATCGAGGCATTACGGTATTACTAAATTTGCAATGTTTGTAGAAATTAGTCTTTTAACAGCATCTCTCATATAAGTAGGTCATTAGTAAAGAAAACATCAATTGGCTATAACTCATTGGTGCATTTTCAATTGTAGAAAACTTTCCGCAAATTTTGCTATGCCATTTGTCAATCTAATATAAAAATAAACTTAAATCCATATAAAGAGTACCATAAACTTATAATGCATTGTAATCAACATTGACTTAACGTTCAGTGGCATAGCAAAAAAGGCCTAAGATTTTCTGGGATAGAAAAATAAAAAATATATGGGTTATGGTTTCTTCAATAATTGTATAAAATAGTTATTATTATTAAATGCCTTCTGATATAATCTTTTTCTATTTATGCATTTTTGATTACAGTAAGACAATGAGTTGAGATATAATGGTTCAATTACTTTATGGATTCATCCCATTTGCATGAGTATTTTTACTTGACACAGTATGCAATACCATAATATAATGTTTTCTAAAAGAGAATGCAAGCTGGCTATGTAAAAGTTTGTTAGAAAAGTCTCTCATATAAGTTTAAAATTTTCCACATCGCATCATCAAATTTTCTATTTTATTTTACTCACTTTATATACTTTACTCAGTGACTTTTTTATTCAAACTTTTTATTCTTTAATTTTGGGGAGAACATTTTGTATTCTGTTATTATAATATCAACAAACAAGTTCTTTGATATCTGATTGTTTGCCTTTCGGAAATAAAATGAGGAACATTTGATAAGACTTATGCGCAAATACAAATTTTTGCTTTGAATTCGAACGTTTTTGAAACAAATTTTATCCTAACAGTCCCAAAAAGTTTTTGATAAATATATTACATTTATTTAAATAAAATAGTAAATGCCTTCGCCAAGTTTTCAACAAAAAATATAAATTTAAAAATTATTTACATTTCAAATATTAACAACTACCTACAACCATAGATATATATTCCTACCTAGATATGAAAGTTTCTGATTTTCGATGAAGCTCTATTTTTTGTTGAATCTGCCATTTTAAAAAGTCCTCATAACAACTTCAGTAACAGTTTCCCGGGAAGTTTATGTGAAAAAATCATGGGAATGAAGTTCGTAATTGACGTAGCCAACAAACCAAAACGTTCGAAAAATAATGTAAACAAAGTTTGGAATAAAAAAATGTATACAGTGAATGCAATACATAAAAAAATATTTCATCATATTCCTAGATATCATATTCACATTCCTAATATTTTATCATATTGCAAAAGTATTCCTACAAAATTTTAAAGAAAATTTTTAAGTACTGTTAAAATTTATGCAGAAATTGGGCTTTTTTGTTTTGGGGTTTGAGATTTTATCATCCATCAAAAAATACAATTTCTAAAGCTATACTTGCATCATATCAAAGAACGTATGTATTTGTCACGTTTCTGTACTTTCTGGTCAGTACTTTGAATTTTCCAAAAAACAGAGTGTCAAAACCTTTGATTATGAACACTGTAAGTTTCATATCTATAGATATATACTTATGCCTACAACTATCAGATTAAGCAAAAATAAGTAAAAATAATTAAATAATTACATGATAGAATGTAAATATTACATTCAAACATAGAATACAAATATTATATTCACATCATATGTCAGTTTTTTTTTATTCATTTCATTTGATTGAATAAATTACTTTCTTTTTCTTGATGAGCTTCCCTTCTGACCTTTATCAATAGATGGACTTTCTGATTTGGTTTGTCACTTTGATGTTGTATCTTTCATTTAACCCTTAGGATTTGTAATTTTGGACTGTGATTTACTTTTTGCTGATTCCTGGGCAAATTTTTCTCTAATATTCTCAGAAGAATTTGAAAGTTTTTCAGTATGATTTCTCGATGATCTTTAACTTGGAGGTCGTTTTGGATTGACATTCTTAGGTAGAACTTTCTCTTTATTTGGTTGTGGTGAAGTTTCTGGCTGAAGCTTCAAACTAGTTTTTTCCAGTTTATTTCTTTTCTTTTCAGCAGAATTACAGAGGATTTTTCTAAAGCAAAAGAATATTGATAATAGTCATGATTTTAATGTTTAATTTCATAAGCAAGAAAAAACATATAGTTGGGGTAGTGCATTTTTGATAGTTTAGATTGTCATTGTGATGAATATGACGGTGCCAAATTTTTTGGGTCTTTTGGGTCATGCTAGATGACGTCATCAATTTCTTGGTCAAGAAAAATATAGTTTTTTAAAACTTATTACGATAAAGCTTCAAAATGAAAAGAATATTGAAGTGGAGATGATAAATGCAATGCCTTCAAAATGCCTCTCTTAGGAGCTAAAAGGCTTTAAAGTCTATACATAATGCAGACTTGAATTTTACAGACCAAACAAGAAGATTTTTTAGAGCTATAATAGAGTGAAAAAAATAAAACCAAATCATTTAAATGTTTTTCTAGCTGATAAATGTGACAATTTCTATTTTTTAACTAAATTTAATTTTAACTTTTGTTTTCTGTTTGTGAAATAAAAAAAGATCGCAAAAATATAATTTTATAAGGAAACAACAAGATGCGTTATAAGCTTAAAAATTGCCTTATTTTTTAAATACTCAGAAAAATGTTTTATTTAATTATAATTGCCTACTATTTATTTAATTGCCTACTTAATTATAAGCAAAACTAAACTAAAAAAAAGAAATGCAACAACTTCTGAAAATTGAGAAAGAATTCTATAAACATTCTTTCTCAGTTTTTATATAAGTCCATGTACAAAGGAATGTTTATTACCTACTTTAATAATTTTCATATGAGTCATATTATAGTATGAAATTTGCTTTTCACATGAATAGAACTTATAAATTTCGGGATCTTTGATTAGCTTTGACACATTATTTTGATGATTCTATTTCCTTTTTTGAAAAATCTATAAAGGATTTTTAACACAGAGACTTTTAGATAAACCTATAGCTGAAAAATGGATGCAAGTTGTCTTTCAAAACAGTCAAAAACAGTATCAGACTATCAGAGATGCATAATTTGCCAACAGAATATTCACTGCAAGAAGGTGAGGTTGCTGAAGTGTCTATATCAATTTTCTCTCAGCAAAAACTCTCCCTACGCTGGCAAACTTACCACTTGATAAATGCTTTGAAAAATTCATAGATCAGGGAATAATCTAGACGATTTCAGCGTCCAAAAACCTATACTTCTAAGAATAATACCTGTGTTGTGAGTACAAATACTTTCTTTTAAAAAGATATTTCTATAAGTACTAAACATTTTCTGTTTTCTTGTTGCATCTTTTTCTTGTTTTTTCAACATAACCATTCATTAAATAAATAAACATTCTAAAAACATTTCATGAAATGTTCTAATCTTCAAGTCAAAGGATTTCTTAAAATAAATAAATGCTTCTTTCAGAAAATTTTCTGCAATTTCACTTCTGTTACAGGGAATATTGACATCAGATTTTAGTGGTTAGTCAAATGTACAGACTATGTTCTTCTTTGTTTTGCCTTATCTAGTTGCTGTGACAAATAAGTATTGTCAATTAAAAATAGGTGCGATTTGTGACACATGATAGGCTAGTCAAAAGTGTTATTTTGATACCAACTTGTCCTGACATTTTTCAATAAAACAATTTTTTTAGAACTCTTCAGTATCTTACTCAGATATATTTTGTTGAATCTTGACATTGATTTATTCTATCAAGCCATAAATTGAGTTTATCTAAATATCAATTACTAACAATAATACAGGTTATGCACAAAATAGAAACAACTAAAACAGAGTAAAATATTAAAATTTATTATTAAATGAAAAAACCTTAACAGTCACAAAGAATAACATTTGTGAAAAGGTAAGAAGAATCAAAGTGATTGAGAAGTGAGTATGAAAATAACATTTTGAGTAAAACAAACAATAAATTGTTAAATAAATCAATTAGGGATGCCTTTTGAACTTAATCTGCAACTATATATTAAAAATTAAAAAAATGAAGCCAGACTTATGTCATCCAAAGTATGTACAGATCACATAAAGAAAATTATTAATGTTGTGTATTTCACTAATATGGAAATAATAATTAGAAATAATATTGGAAAATTACCTTTACATCATATTATAAAGACTAACACCACTATGCCCATGAAAGATTTATGTTACAAAATATGAATGGAAAATCATGTCTCACAACTTACAATTACGAAAACTGCCATATCAACTATATTAACCATAATTAACTCTATCAATAGGTGTTTATTCATCTAAATATTATTTCTAGATAAATGAAATAGGGACAACAAAATTAATTGTAAATGTATCAGGTAAACACAATTTAAAGCCTGCATTATACCACAAAATGGTAAAATAACAACAAAAGTTAATCAAACAAGACCCACCACAGAGTTGGAAACAAATAACAATATGTTAAAACATATTTCACATTTCAAAATATAAAACTTATGAAAAAACAATTTTGAAGTAACCGGATATTTGGGCAATTTCATTTTGCTTTTTTTCAACACCAAACTGCTGAAAAATGCTTTAGTTTTGAAAATTGTTTTTTTTTTTGACAATGAGAAAATAATATTGTTGGCTGCAACCTTTTTGAAAATATGATGCAAAGTTGATATTTTGTGATTCAAACTAAATATCTCTGTTTTAACCCTATTTGGCATTAGGGGGGGGGGGGTTACTACCCCCAAAAAAACGTTTTTAATAACTTCCCATGTAATTATTCTTTTTGCATGAAATTTTGACCCAGTGCACAAAATTTAATGGCAAATCTTTTGATTCAAAATGTTTTTGAGACTCGGTCTCAGTCCCCTGCTGTAAGGACGTCATCAATAAACCTTGGTATACCATTTTTTGGCCGTTCTCCCTAAAATATTATGTTATTCCTTTGCTTTTTATTTTCACTAAGCTTTGCTGGCAAACCACCAAAGTGGTTTAAATTTGTTTATTATGTGATTATACAATAGCATGAGTAGGTTTAGTGTGATTCATAAAGTATACGTCAAATTATTTCTTTTTATGATGGAAAATTTCTCAGAAAACTGTCCCCCTCAGAAAATCCATCATTTTGATCCAGTTTCCTAAAAGTTGAAATATTTTAGATATTTTACATAAAATTAATATAATTTTACCTAACATCAACATGTTGTATGATCTGTATCGTTTTAGAAGTTCGATTTTTGGTAGGTAATAAAATACCTTCAAAAATTAGAAATTTAGCCAATTCTTGGTGTTTTTGACAACATTATCAACTAATCACATGACCTAATGGGGTCAAAATTGATATTTCAAAATTACTTATGGTGTCTTACAATTGTGCCAAGGTTCATTCCATTTCGTTGAGTTTTAGAGATGTTAACCTGGGGGGGGGGGTCAGTTCACCTCGTGCCTTTAACATACATCAAAAAACCCCTGCTGAATAGGGTTAATTATTAAGAATTTGTTCCAATTAGCTATATTCACATAAAATCTAGAAATAAAATTCTAATTTTTTCATAAAATATTAACATTACAATAGTAAATAAGGATTTTAAGGTTTGCATATAAATGCTAATTTTGTTAATGCAAAAAAAATAAAAAAAATAAAAAATAAAAATTCACAACTTCAGAAACTTAAATAGAACACTCATTAGCCTCTATACAGACACACGCTGCTAAACATGGTCTTGACAAAACATTAATATACCACAAATAAGAAAGACAGTAATACAAATATTTTCAGGAAAATTAGTCTAATGCAACTGTTATTCCCAATTCACCAGGATTAGAGTGGGGGTGTAGTATTTGCTTGTATAACTATATAACTAAAAAGCTGTATGTCAAAGTTTGTAGCTTTTTAGTACAAAAATGAATTCATGAAAAATATTTGTGTCAGCATGCCTACAGTTACCACAGCAATATCCAAACTGGATCACTTTGAATAAAATCAGTTTTTTCAGCCGTGCTGCCTTGCAAAATTGTGTGTATTTTAGCAACAAAATATTGAAAAGCACATAATATTATGATGACATCACAATTTGAATTTGGTAACAAGGTATTCAGAATTGGTCTGTCTACAACAGCAAAAATATTATAACCCCAATGCAAGGTCTGAGGGGATTTTAAGGTGAAGATATAGATTAGTTTCATATACAACACCATACAAATTTTGAACAACACTTTATTTTCATCTCAACCTGCCTTTTTGTTCTGAAGTTATTTGAGGTCAAGGATTTGTTATTTAGGGGAATTTCCCTAAAATGATTAGGAGTTTGAGGTGTCATCTAGTATATTGGGAAAATACTTCAATCTTGAATGCTAAATATTTAAGGTAAAAGTCACATACAGAATAGCATTGTAATACCAGTAACTATATCTATGAACCAATAAATGCGAATATGTCATACTTGGCCTAATGTAAAATTAATATACATTTACTTAAAATACACATATAGTGGTAGTGTTAAATATACTAAAAATATTGGATACTTTTTTAATTGTCCACATGTCATTAGTAGTATTAACCTTATCGTCCAGATTCAGGAACATTTCGGGAACATAGTGGCAATGGAAATAATATCTTGTCAGTCATAGTAAATCTCCCAAGTCACCTGCTTTGGACCCCACTTAAAGCAAATTGAATGCTCTTTCTAATGAGATCAAAATCAATATGTGGGAGGTATTTGTAAGATATAAGATATAAGACATTTTATACATAGTCTTTTACTTGGTATAAAGCCACATTACTGAAAACGGTTGGATTTCTAATGGTAAACAAATACTGTACATACATATATATCAATTTGATGTCTTACAAATAATAGGTTCATAAACTCCATGAAATAAACCAGAAAAAATCAATAATACTCTCTGTCATAGATCTAACATACTCAAGGACACTTTTGTTATCAGCTTCCTGGGTTATTTGATAGATTAGGATGCTAATGTTTTAAGGAACAGCAGGAACAAAGACAAACTTTGCATAAACCATCTCCTTGAAAATAACACTGTTGCTTCTGAAATGTTTCACGAAAATACCATTCATTTTTGATAAACTTAACACAGGAATGTGATTATGGTAACTAAATACAGTGACAGAGAATTTTTATCAAACTATGCAAATTATTTATGCAGAAAAAAAATACATAGAAGTACTAAATACCAGCAAAAATCAAATTTTCCAAATGACCACCATGATTCATTTGCCTTACTTCGAGATTGGAAATGACTTCAATAAACAAAGTCTTGATAGATACTACAATGAACAAACAGTAAGCAATTAGCAAAACGTAAAAGCAAAAAGATTGCCATCTGATGTTGATAAATAGTTGGAAAAATCATCTACTAAAGTATCGATACTTTCAGGTGTCACTTTTAACACCTCAGATTCATATGGATCTTCTGGGATTCGTAAATTATCTACAATAAATCTTTGCAAAACATATTGATGTTTGTCTGTAGAGACAATTATGAGACTTTTGCTTTCTTGTAGGAAGAAACAGTCCAAAAGAAAAGGTTTTAAAGACAATGTACATCCAAGATTAGGAATAATATAGTTAATAAGTGTATCCAATTCATCAGAATTAGACACACTTGGTTTACCAAAAACAAATAATTTATATTCTTCTGTAATGCTTTGTCCAACTACTAATAAATAAATACCCTTATAAAAATAGGTTGAAAATGAATAACATTTTCAATATCTGCTAATTCATGTTCAAAGTAAGTTTCTTTGGAAAAGTTTTCTTTAAGTAAGAATACTTTCTGTGGATGATCTTCTGTCATATAACTTGGAGTTGAACAGCCAAATCTATTGCTTTTTAGATTTTTTAGAAGATTCTTGAACTCTTTCAAAAGATTCATTCACTGAAAAAAAAATGTATTTAACTATTCTTGTCAGGAAAGGTAACGGTAGTGGAAGCCTATTTTTTCTTTTGTCAAATTTCTTGAAAAGCATCAGCTGCAGGAGGAAAAATAAGAATACTGTACACAGTTTTACTAGAAAATATCAACTCAATTCTTTAAGATATTTGTCTACTAAAAATACTTGCTTCTCTTCGAAATTCAATGAAACTTTGCCTACATGAAACTATATCCACTTAACAAATCCGTTACTTTGGGAGCATTTTAAATTTACTGACAAGTTAATAGAAAAGTGACCGAGAAAAAGAAAAAAAAAAAATAAATAAAACAGTATATATAATTTATCGCTTCTTTGATGCTAATTTCTTCCATCAATCTTTTTTTCCTTTAAAAGGAGTATTAAAAATGTATTACTCAAATTGATTTCTAATCACCAGAAATATCAATATCAGTAACAGTAAACATCAATAAAAGTATTGTAGAACTACTTTTGGGGCACTGAATTTTGCGATCTTTACATCACACAAAATCATTGATATTTTCAAAACACAAATGTTTTCGCACCATGAAAATCATATGACAAGGTAATTATCAAACATAGTTATTTATAAGATAATTTTGTATTATTGAATTTGGAATGCTTGTAGAAATTTGTCTTTTATTGGCATCTCTCATATAGGTACGATATCAGTAAAGAAAGCGTTGATTGGCTATAAATATATAAAAATATAAAAATGAGCTAAAATCTATATAAAGAATACAATAAACTTAAAATGCATGGTCATCAACATTGACCTAAGCCACAATAGCATAGAAAAAATGCCTAAAAAGTCCTGGGACTGAAAAATAAAAAAGCATAAGGCCTATAAAAATACATATGGGTTATGGTTTCTTCAATCTTTGTATAGGCTTAATTATTTTATTTGATTCATCCCATTTGCCCAAGGTTTACTCAACATAGTACGCAATACCATAATTGAATGTTTTCTAAAAGAGAATGCAAGCTAGCTAAGGAAAAGTTTGTTAGAAAAGTCTCTCATATAAGTTTAAAAATGTCCACCTTGTTTTTTCAATTTTCTATTTTATTTTACCCACTTTATTTACTTTACTCAGTGACTTTTTTTATTCAAACTTTTTATTCTTTAATTTTGGGGAGAACATTTTGTATTCTGTTATTATAATATCAACAAACAAGTTCTTTGATATCCGATTGTTTCCTTTTCGGAAATAAAATGAGAAACAATCAATAAAAGCTATACCCAAATACAAATTTCGCTTTGAATTCACACGTTTTTGACAAAAATTTTGTCCCAGCAGAAGCCAAGCACAAAAGTTTTGGATAAAAATATCACATATATTTACACAAAGAAAATGAATGCATTCAAAAGTTGGTAAGTTTTCAACAAAAATATAAATTTACAAAATTTGTTTACATTTTAAATATCAACAACCACCTACAACTATCAGATTTAACCAAAATAAATAAAAAATAATTAAATAATTACTTGATAGAATGGAAATATAGAATGGAAATCTTATATCACATCATATGTCAAGTTTTTCTATTCATTTCAATTTGATTTAATAAATTACTTTCTTTTTCTAGATGAACTTCGCTTTTGATTTTTATCCACAGATGGACTTTCTGATTTGGTTCTTCGCTTGGATGTTGAATCTTTCACTTGACTCTTAGGATTTGCACTTTTAGATCGTGATTTACTTTTTGCTGAATCCTGTGTAAGTTTTTCTCCAATATTCTCAGAAGAATTTGTAAGTTTTTTAGAAGGATCTCTGGATGATCTTGAACTTGGAGGTCCTTTAGGGGTGACAGCTTTCTCTTTGTCCTTAGAAAAGCCCTTTGTGGAAGTATCTGGCAGCTTTTTCGGAATCGGTTCTTCCAATTTCTTTCTTTTCTTGTCAGCAGAATTAGAGGATTTTTCTAAAGCCAAAGAAATTGGTAATAGTCATGATTTTCATGTATTACTTGTTTAATCAAAAAATACATACATTTGTGATTGAGAAAAAATTAAAATAATAGAATAAAATAACCCCACTAACCAAGAACAAGTAATAATTAACTTCAACAACAGTATTGTACAACAGTATTCTTGGAATTTTCAAACTTTATTGAGGGCTCTTATTAAAGGCTCTTATTAAAAAGTGAAGTCAGCTAAAAGTGTTCTTTATTCTGGTGAAGATTGCATTCTTTCAAATTTACATCGTGAATATTACTTTCCTCAGGTAAATACCCCATTTTTATCAAAAAAAAAAAATACGAACAGCTAAACATTTACTCAGACCTGTTTCAGCAAAACAAAAGAAAAGAAATGGGCCTATTAGAAACTGCAACCTTAAAAGAAACTAATAATAAAAATTGACCTACAAGCTACAAATATTACATATTGGATAGAAGAGCTATTTTACAATATCAACAAATAGAATAACACAGTTAACCCTATTTAGTCTGGGGCTGTAGGGGGGAAGTCACTTGAGTGTGGT